>NKZD01001678.1:0-110340 GCA_002370635.1 Metschnikowia cerradonensis
TCAACATCTTTTATGCTGTAGTTAAACCTTCACCACGGTAAGGCAGAGCACACTCTATACTCTCTAAAGAGCGCGCCTTCCATTTCTGGGATGATCAGTCATTGCTCATTCTCAACATAAGGAAACCAGTTCGGTTCCGTCCGTTTTTCACCCTTGATTGGTATTGAAAGACTCCCAAATGTGGTACATATGAGGCAATCCTCCAGATTTAAGCTTTCAGGATATTGAATTCTAATAAAAGTTGGTGTGAAACATTACGCTATTTGGTTTGAACCATTCTGTCTTTTTGGTTTGAAACGTTTTGTCACGCTGGTTTGAATCGTTTTGTCGCGCTGGTTTGAATAATTTTGAAAAACACTGCACGAAACATTTTGTCGCGCTAGTTTGAATCATTTTGTCGCACTGGTTTGAATAGTTTTGAAAAACACTGTATACAATCCAAAGATGAGTAATAGTGTTGGCGTTTAGCATGTAGGTGTTTTAAATTGGCATCAAACGATGTAATGATTGTTGCTGTCTTATATTTACGTATTCTCAAACGAATGCTAGCATCCCCTTGATGCACTCTTTGACCTCATAATAGAGTTGTCCTATCAGACCGTCGATGACGATATCTCCCGAATCTTCACCTTGGCTGTTTCCTAAGGAGACCTTTCTGATAGCTATCTCATTGTTCACGACTAGGGTACCCTCACCTTTAAATTCGGCGTTTAAGTTAAGGCTCAAAAGCTTTTTCTTGAGTTCTGGAAGTCTCACATTACCGATAGCCAATTGAGAACCAAAATGTCCTATCGATTCATCTGGGTTCTTTGCAGTTTTGCTTTGAACCGTTGACTCATGGACAACACCCTCCAGGTTGGATTTCAAAATAAAGCGGTTGAATCCATCTGTATGATGCTCTGTATTTGAGTAAGCCAATTCCCCGCGTACTTTAGATATTCTGTAATTTCCGTCAAGCTTTTGCCAACTAATCTTATTGGTAAAGCCATCATCAAGCGTGACTTCAAATTCACTGTATTTTCCGTGCATGTCGCTTCCCACCTTCACGGGCTCATTTGAATGCACAACGATTACTTTAACCTCGTTGTTATGGTTCGAAAGTCCCTTACGAGCCATGCTCAACAAGTTGTATTTCGAAGAATTTGAGGCATGAGTATCAACTCTTAGCGTACTTTGATCCATCTTCTGTTTTTGTAGTGAAGACTGAAGTAATTTACGTCCATCAAGAGCTTCTCCTTCGATACGAGTATTTGCAAAATCAGGTAGAAGCACCAAATTTTGTGGCCGTATGACAGACAAGATCATGTTCAAGGAGCGTAGATCTACCAAGCCAGAAAGATCCACAAATGATAGCCCGCATCTGAGATGTAAGTCTAATGAGTTATTGAGTCTTGTTTCTGCCACAGGAACTCTTTTCAAAGGCATGTAGAGAGTATCAAGATTCTTTTGAAGAAGTTGATTGTTTAATTGCTCCTGGGGCGTTAGCTTGTTTGTGCTACTTGATCCCTTACCGTCTTCATGTCTTTTCCCCCCCTTCATGTTGCCTTCATACTCACCCCAATTTCCTTTATCATTGAGTTCAAACTTACGCTTGCTCTCACTTATGAGTTTGTTATTAACACTGTTCTCATCATTTTGTTGGAAATTTTTGATGTCAATAATTTCCCCATAATCATCAAATTTCCTTTTCTTACTATTGAGAAAATAGGGAAACATAGCCTGCCTAGGCTTTAGCTTGTGAGAAATCCTGATGTCAACGGGCTTATTTCCGTCCAAGCTTTGAATGATGTAATCACCGACAAATGCTTCGTGGCTATTCAAAGCATTATTACTATCAGCTTGGTCAATTTTCAATGTAGGTGGTAGAGTATCTGACGTACCATTTTGATTGTCAGCTTCATCGTCGCTTGAGTTCTCATCGTCAGATGATAAAGAATCGTCTGCATCCTCATTGAGCAAATTCTTATTTTTTTTGTCCCTAACCTTTTCGATAAGCTTTTGTCTTCTCAGTTGAGTCACTTTTTCTTTAAATGCCGTAAGTTCCTTCCCGGTGAGTTCCTCCTCAATCGACCACTTAGCACCAGAGAAAGACTTTTCACATGGAACTGGAATTCCATCCTCTGCAACCCCACTATTCTTGGAACTTGCGAGCTTGAACCACTCTGAGAAAAGTTCCGACGTGATTGTGTTACTAGACGTAAGGACTGTTTTCTCTGTTAATATTATCGTGGTTTTCTCGTCTTTGCAGAGAACTCTCAAAGCTTGAGTTGAGGGCTCACAGTCTCCAAAATCGAGCCCCGATGCGAAAACAATTTTCGGTCCCGGTAACTGGATTAGTTCTTGAGGGTCCAGGAGTAAGTCAACCTTGGATGGCTCGAATGGTACCCTGCTATAAGCTCTATCTTCAGCCGCAATACCTTCGTATTCCTTTATGAGAGCGGATGACATCCAGTCCAAAAGATTAGAAGCATAGCTTAAAACTTTAGTACCAGAGTATGACAAAAAATATACCGGGATGGCTGCACCTTGAAGGTTAGCTAGATGTTCATCCACAATATGCAATAGTTCGAGAAATCTTCCAGAGATTGCAGTGGGGAGTAAGACAGCTCCACCATTGGCCAATGTAGCATCCACAAGCTGCAAGAACTTTTCTGAACGCTTTTTATGAGACATAGGAGATCCAAGATCGGTTCCTGTGATTAATGTTGTTGGTCTCACAAGGGACGGGAGGGGGCTTCCTGTCGTGGGAGAAAGAAAGCTTGCGCTGTTCAAGAATGAGTCTTTTGAATGATTCCAAGTTGGTGCATAGATTACTTTGTCCAACTTCTTCTTAATCAACCAAAATGCTCCTCCCAATGTATGACCAGAATTATAAGCTGTAAGCAAAAGCCTGTTTTCCAACATGGTCATATTTTGGAGATATTTGACCAGGATAATTTTGTCAAACCATTCGTCTACGTCGCTAACTTCTGCCAAGGCTCCTTTCAATGGTCCCAAAATTCCCTTCGATCTGTAAAACTCAACTGTTGCAACTCGTCCCAATTGACTCACCGCCAAAGTGGCATAAACAGGAACCGATGACATTATCATTGGAAAATTCATACACAAAATCAAGTAGCCGCCAATGAATTCCGGTGTTGAGTGTGATAGAAGGATCAAGTCAATTTCGCTCAAGTACTTTTCCATGAATAACACGTCGTCGGGACTATCACCATTCCATCCCGGATCAGCGAGGACTTTCACATCGTTTTCAAAATCAATTAAAGAGGCTTTGAATTTAAGCTCTGATCCAGGTGTCGAAAGCAATGTGAACGAAACCATGATTGCGTCTAGATGGATTGAGAGGAAGAGTTGGAAATATTTGTGTGCGAGATGCATATACACTCCAAAGAAAGTGCGAGAAGTGGACATTAACTAGAGGGTTGGTTGCAAGGCTTACAAGAATATTTCACATTATACAATAAATTGAAAGCTATAACTTCCCTCCGTTCACCTTTCGAAGCTAATGCTATTTCTAGTGTGATATGACATTAAGGTTTCCGCTTGAGTAAGCCCGGGGACACCATGAGTAGTCGATATTCTTTCTAGGGAATTTCTTCCTGCAGATTTGTATTCCCCTCTCTTTATCATTTCAGACCTTAACTGGCTAAGATTTAAAGGTTTGTTCAATAGTTGCTGGTTGTATCTCATCTGGTCATTAACAGTATTCTTTCTGGAGACTGTGGTTCTCCTTTTAATGGTTTTGAAGGCTCTTGTGATCGCAAGATTCGGCTCTGACTTCTGTGAAGATGCGTCAGTATCGATACACTCTTCAATCTTATGTAGCAACTCAGTATCACCCTCATTAAGCCTCTGTAAAATGCGATGTCTTTCAACATCTTGTGTGTCTGTTGGGTCATACCCGATTGGATAATCTTTGTAGTCGCCAGCAGCAGCCCTCTCTCTGACAATATCTATGTCTCTTGGATAGAAGTTTCTCTTTAAAAAGTCATACGTGAAGCGGGGCATGACACATAGAATGACACCAACGAAGAGACAGCACCAAAAGCCGAGTGTTCCAAGAATCTGGGCACCCGCCTTGTAAAACTCCCCAACCCAAACACGAGCAGACCAGACGCCAGTCCAGAAAAACACGACTAAAATCGACAATGCATTAATCAATAAGGTAAGCCAGTCCCATCTATATTGTTGCAACAAAATGTAGAAATTGCAAGCGGTGACTGACACTGCACAGACTAAAACACCCATCCAAAACCGGTGGTCAACGGGCAAACCTTCATGATTTTGAAATGTAACATAATAGAGCAAGTATGGGAAAAAGAAAGACACAACAGATTGGTAAAAGCCGTCAAACATGTACCACACGAACTTGAATTGTGACCATTCCAAACCTAGAATTCCAGCCCTGTATAATTGAGGAACAATTAAAGAAACAGAATCGGAGACATCTTGATCAAAAACTGCCAAGATAATAACCGGAAGGGATGTAAAAGCCAAGTTGTAAAACATCAAATAAGTGTACTCATAAAGGTATGATCCATCAAAGTTGCTGTAAATGCCGTACCAAAAACAGGTGAAAGTGAAGATCACGTTTTTGTAAAAGAAACAAGGAACCATTTCAGCTAATCTCTTGTATGACCATCTTCCATGAACCAAGAGTAAACGCACAAGGAACCGGAATTGGCCAATCGCATAGTCGGATGACATGACAGCTTGTCTTCCCTCCTCACCAGCAATACCAACTCCAACGTTGGCAGATTGAATCATGGCAACATCATTTGCACCATCTCCGATAGCCAAAGTCATCACACTAAGATTATCTTTGACAACCTGAACGACTTCTGCTTTTTGGGATGGCGAAACACGGCAACAAAGAACTGATTTGCACTGTTTACCTAATAGTAAGAATTTCTGTCTGAGTAAGGAGTCTTCACTGAAAACCAAGCTCAAAGCCGCACCATCAATTATTAGCGCAATATTCGAAAGAGGAACAGAATGATCAGCTTTAGCGTCCTTGATTGCAGCTTTGACATCTTCGGGGGTGGAAGCCAGAACTTCGAAGTTGTCCTTTAAATATCCTGTGATAAGGTTGTCAATATAGTGAACATCATTCTCTCCTTCGGGCCTTACCACTAACAATTTCATATCGTTCCCTAGCAAATTACAAGAGAACCCTATGTTGATTGCTGTCTCAATCCTGTCACCAGTAAGAACCCAAAGTTTAATACCGGCACTCCTCAATAAGGAAATAGAATCAGGTACACCTTGTTGAAGGCGATCTTCAATAGCGGTACCTCCAAGAAGAATAAAATTGTTTTCCAACTCTTCATTCAATGCATCTATAATTGCATCTTTCGAATCATCAATAGAAGAGTTCGCCTCCTTGAATCTTGCTAACCAATCCCGAAAGAATTTTTCATCAAGCTCCTTTTGAGCAATGCACAAAGTTCTTAATCCCTCCGTGGCAAAATCTTCTAAATGCAAAGCTGTCTTCTTTAAAACGTCGTCAGAAGTTTCTGAAGAAAGGCGTTGATAAATAACATTATCGGCGCCTTTAATATACGCAATGAGTGAACCATCAGAACGTTTCAAGATGCAGGTCATTCGTTTCCTAGCTGATGTAAATGGAATAATATGAAGAAGCTCGTATTCATGCTCTTCACCATAAATAGTCAAACTTAGAGATTTTCTCTGTCTTTGACGAAAGGATATCCCCACATCCCTTGCAACTGCGACTAATGCGGCCTCATCTGGAGACTCTGCTTTGAAATCCAAATAGTGTGGATCATCAACATTGGCCTCAGTGACAACAGTATGACAGAGAGCTAAAGCCAACATGAAGTTTTCATTGGCCTCCTTCTGATGATTGTCTGAAATTTGCGGAGAAATGGTGTCTTCCGTGTACTCACTCGAAATGAAAGTAAGAGCTTCTTCTCTAAACTGATCATTTTTGATATATGAAGATAAATTTTCCATCATCTTTCTCTTATCCTGATCTATTGCAGTTTTCCAACGTTCAGCTTCTTTGACGACATCCAACCCATCTCTTTTATCCATACCTTGTTTTGCCTCTGTGTAAGCCAACCCGTATGACTTTCCTGCAATCGTGCATTTCTTAAACTCCATAACATTTTGCGTCAAAGTTCCAGTCTTGTCGCTGAAAATATACTCAATTTGTCCCAAATCATCCGAGATACTCCAAGATTTAGGAGTGCATGGAAAATTGAGCTTCTCATAAAACATCTTAACATCGGAATAGATGAAGAAAGCCTGAGCAGTTTTGATGATCTCGATAGAGATGTATAAAGAGATCGGAACCAAGGATTGATAGATAATAAGTGCCACGAAAAATGAGAGAACACCATTTCCAGCAGAGGTTGGGGAATATGCCTCAAATTCGAAGTAAATTCTTGAAGTTCCATTGTCATCATAAAAGACACCATTTATAACACCAGAAACGAAACACAAAACGAACAAAACGACAAAATTGATGACGACCGAAAGATTTAATTCCCTAGAAATTTTCGAGACTTTAACAGGGGAGATTCCTCCGTTAAGCATGATCTTTGACTCCAATCCGGTGTAGACGACAAGGCCGATGACCCACTTGGTATTTCTCAACGAACATCCTCTTAAAAGAACATTATCATTCGTTATCGCTTCCTTTTCATCAGGGTTTACCAAATGACCCAGTTCATTGTAATTCTCGTAATGAATTGTACCTTTGAAGGTATACAAGTGGGGATTGGGAGCGTCACATTCAATCCAAAACTTAGTGTCACCCAAGTCTTGGGAATGCTTTATAGGTGTACCACAGTGAAGACTGGTTTTGTTTTTCAAATTCGTTTCGCCATCTAGATTTTTAGTTTCCACATAACAATTTCCCTCGATATCAGAGCTTGAAATCACAACAATGTCAGCTGGAACCTCCTCATTCGCACGAACTCTGATAAAATCACCAACGCTCACATCCTTCCACTTCCGATTTTTGAATACGGACGGGTTCTTGTTTTCTCTATCTGACTCTTTTTTTAATTCTGGGTTCAAAAGAGAGTCTGGAGGGGGCGTAATTCTTTTTCTTGACCTTTCCAGATGAAAAGATTTTTTGTGTCGCCTTGAATTTGTTGAAATTCTGCGTTCGTTGTAACTATTATCGGAGATCACTGTTGAGATTCTGCGCAATACATATTCTTCATTCTCTGCTTGTTCTCTGGCAAACTGTGCTCTCCTTTTTTTTCCAGAAAGCATAATCGTGAATCTCTTCAACCCTCTAAATAGTGTTCTTAATAACCTAGTACAACTCTTCTTAAATCTTCTCCAAGGACCAATCTTATCTTTGGCAACATTGACATTATCGTATCCTTGTAATAGATGGATAGGGGTGTTGTTCAACTCAGTATCACTGGAATCTCTTCTGTAATCCTCGAAGCCATCTTTGATAGCTGTAATAATCACAATGACAATTAACGGCACAGCAGCCAAGCCAGGACTGGCCACTCCAAACACTTGGAATGCTCCTAGAATAACTAAGATCAAAAAATATGTGTTTGCGACTTTTTGGAATTGAAGAAGAAGGTTCTTTGGTAAGAAAGACAAGGGAGTATATTTGGTCGTTCTAATCTTATTTCTTGGGTAATCAAGAATGGGAGTCAGTGTTGAAGAATCAATCATGTCAGCAGGTAAAGGCTGATTCACGTATATACGACGTGGTGTCCTGTCATAGATCTTTTGGGAGAACTCAGGCCTATCTGCCAAACCCTTCTTGTAAAAGAAATTTTGGACCTTCAGTTTAAAATTAGGAGGCTGAGAATTCACTAAATCGTTCATCGTGTATTTTTTCTTCGTGTTCACGTTTGCCGCCGAGTCTTCGCCTGAGGATTCCTCATGCTTCTTCTCTTTGCTTCCGTCATAAGACGAAAAAGTTTTTTTGGATTCTTCGTCTTCTTCCATTATACCGCTCTATGCATGAGGTCACTAATTTGGTCAAGATTCCGTGGAAAAAAGTGGCCGGCTGTGTATAACCTAATGAAAGACTATATTGAATGAGTAATTTTGAAGAGGGATATATCTCGGCACACGGGCTGTATGGAGCATCACCGTTCCGCACCTTTACACCGCATGCAAGTGCTCATTTTCTCGGAAATAACCTTTGTTCGGAACAAAGCAATTGATAAGCATTATAATGCGATGGAACAAATATAGTGGCATTGATCACGAAATAGCCGTGCGATTCTTGGCCAATACTCGGAGCATTCTCGGAAACATGCTGAAATTGGGTGCGGAGTCTCTCTAAACCAGTTTACTTCTTGATTCGGTGTTCAACCCGAGTATAGATGAACTATTGCATGAACCCAGAAGATTACCTAATGCGTATGCGCGAATACTTTTTTGCTGGCACCGAAAAGTGTCTCGTGGAATTTCTGTTTTTCATCCGCAACAGCCGGCGCAGCAAGTTGATGAACCATCGATTTGCCGCGATTTCTCCGCATCTGTGAACGGGGATTCGGCTTACAGCATTCGCCTCGTCTATGAAACTAAGCCTTCTGAAGAGTAATAAGGATGAAGGGAAATTATCTTACAATTTTTATCGAAGTAAATTTTATAACGAAAATGTGGCTTTTTCAAAAAAAAAATCTCGAAAATTAAAGAAAAAAAGTCTAAAGTGATATTTGCTTTAACGGCTTCTTTTTATAATTTAATGTGTATTTGTTAGAACCGCCATGGGTAGACACACTACCCATCGGTAATTTAGAGCCTACGAAAGTCGATTAGTCAGCAACTCGCCTCTGAGTCTTACTAATCGGTCTTTTGATTACTCTTTTCGTTGTTCTGCTGACCAAATGCAGGCGACTCCTGCATTTGGACGCCGCATGACCAGTGAAGTCATCTCATCTCATCGGCTCAGCTCATCGCTTGCTTTTACCAGATTACTATATAAGTAGCTCAGATTCCTCTAACGAGGAATCATCAACGAATATAGGTAACTTAGTACTTAACGTCATAACAAGAATCTAACAGTATTTGTGTATTTGTGTATTTATAATCTGGCTCGTTTTATGCAGAGCAGAATTTAAGCCGGTCAAGCTGAGCAAAGGTCAAAGGTCTGTAAGCTTCGCATGAACTTGAGCATATTCTGATATCCTTAGATTTACCGCATCGAGCGCAGTGCAACAACGTGGTTTCTCTAGATTGCGCATCATAATCTGGTTACTGCTCTGAGATCTGGTATAGTGTATGGGAATCAATACCAGGTAACAAAGCAGCAATACTGGTCGCAAAGGGGTATACATGAGTCAAGAGAAGCCATTTTTTTGCCACTTGGAACTGAGAATTGTAGAGGGCGTAATTTTTTTTGCAGTGATTTTTGACTAAAAAGAGATCGTCGCTATCAGTCCATTACATCTTAGTCGGCCCAACCCAAAAATTTCAACCTTGATGCAGTCTTCGCGGTATAAGGCTAGGAAAAATTGGAGTGAACGATATTTCTACGACTGAGGGCTATATGCCGGCCTCCGATTGTCGACGAATTTTTTCTTTCCAGACGCATTTTTCACCGTCTTCTACAAAACAACCAACACAGTAAAAAATGTCCATCGAAGAAATTCCACAAGGTGCCGAAATCAACATCATATCCAAGAACGATAAGAAGGCCAGAGGAATGATCAAGAAATTGAACTTGAAGCAAGTCAAGGGCATAACCAGAGTCTCCTTCAGACAACAAAGTAACTTGATCTACGCCATTGACCAACCATATGTCTACAAATCTGTTGCTGGCACTTACGTTGTCTTCGGTGAAGCCAAGGTTGATGACATGAACCAAAGATTGGCAGAGGCCCAGGCTGCCAGAGAACAAGCCGGTGAAGCCGATGCTGACGCTCCAGCTGACAAGAGTCCAGAATCTATCACTGCTGACCTCGAGAAGGCTTCTTTGAACGCCAACAACAAGGAAGAAGAAGAAGAAGAAGAAGAGGAAGGTGAAATTGATGAATCTGGTTTGGATGCCAATGACATTGGTATCGTCGTTGAACAAACCCAAGTTTCTAGAGCTAAAGCTGTCAAGGCTTTGAGAAAACACAAGGGTGACATGGTGAACGCCATTATGGAATTATCTTAAATTTTACGTTGAATAGATACAATTACCATTTCTCTCGCGCTAAAACTACCGTAATTCACCTTAAAATTAACCTTTACATCCTAATATTAACCTTTGCATCTTAATATTAAACTTTGCTCTGGCCACATGATGTTTTTGACGACATGATTTACGGTCCCGCAACTTTAATTTTGAGGCCTCGTGGGGATCTCTTCTTCGATCAAATTATTTCTGTCATGTGACTGATGAACCTCTTCCGATCGAGGGTCGTTAATGGGTGCATGCAATTGTGAAGTTTGTTCAGATTCTTGTGTCTTGTCTGCGTCACCAAATTTACCAATAGTGGGAGAAATGGATCTGCCATTTTCCGCTGGTGAAGACAAGTGGAATTGGCCGTTGATAAAGCCACAATGGCGACAAATGTATGTCACGTTAATTGGATTTGTGTAGCCAGGGGGCGCCAAACCATTATGTGTGTAGCAATTTGCGCAAATCAAAGCATAGCGCTGTTCTACACTTTCGTTGTGGTCGGAGCCTATGATGAGATCCAATATGCGGTCTTGAAATGATCTTTTGTTGGAAGTTGAGTTCATTCTTGGATATGTGTCAAGTGGTTTCATTGAATTGCCTCTTGGTAGTGATTCTGCAGTTTCAGGGTAGTGTTCTCGCTTAATATTGGTCGTTGGAGGAGGAGCTTTTGATACATTCACTGACAGAGAGAGATTTTGAAACTTCTGGCGAAGGTTTTTCTCCGAATCATTGGAAGCTTGTTTGGTTTGTTGCCCGCCATCTGGCAAATTTAAATCGCTTGAATTACCGTCAAACTTTTTCAAGAGCTGATTAGTTTTGCTGAAATTGGTAACTTGCTTTAATTCCTCAAGCTTCTTCTTGTGTTTATTCTGGAGATTTTTCAAATTATTGTTCTTGCTTCGTATCCATGCGTTAAACAAGAAATTGATCGAGTAAATCATAAAGCCAATGGCAAAAGGTGCTGCAAAAGCAGCAGCGATGGTTTGACTCAGTTGTCCATGAACCAAAATGGAGGCACGATTCATTCCCGCTGAAAAGACCCCAAGATTGTCTATAGACGATTTATAAAGGTATGCCACATACGAAATGTAAATAGCAACGCAGTAAGTGGAAATGGTCCTGCGAAGGGCCTTTTTCTTTCTGGACAATTGAACAATCTGCTTCTTGGTTTGGGATATAGATTGCGTAATGACTGTGAGCTCTTTTTCAAACTCAGCTGGGTCGAACAGCTTCAGTTTGAATAACCCAAGGAAGCCCATGTTGGATGGTTCTGTAACTCGAAGCGACGTGGCTAACTTATAAAGTGAGATTTGAGAGTTTGCACGTGACCTTATCGAAAAATGGAACGCCTCTCAACCTAGATTCATCTGTAGAATAGACGGTAGAGTTAAATCCCCAAAAACAGTGATATATGCTCAATAAAAAACAAGAACCCTAAAAGAAAGACAAGAGACTAGAACTGAAAGATTTTTAGTCAGGTTGTCAATATAATTTCGAAATTCAAGGTCAAAATCACCAACATTGGACCATTCTGGAATAAAAAATCGAAATTTGTATTCCCTTCTACTCGTAAATAGTACTAGCAAACAATATTTATGTGTTTTTCCGGATATAGCGAATTGTAGTTTATCGGTGATGCGGCTAGCTGTTATCAGTTCATCAGATGACGGCAAGCGCAGTAGTGTGATGCAAAAAAAGAGGAGAAAAAGAGCATCACACAAGCTTTCATACCACAACACACACACACAATACTCGTCTCGCAAGACTTTCAAATTTTCTATTATCGCTAGGCCATCTCTCTAGGCTCAAAATATATATTTCAACGCCTAATATGACGTATCTGATAGGGGACAAAACCATTTCGTTTAAAGGGGATACAATCACGAGCGAAGAGGAACAGCTCACCAGGTCTCACCCCCAGATTTTCAAATACTGCTTAAATTCAACCACTCAAAAATATCTTTTGAATATGAAGAAAATCATTCACCTTTTTACTGACGTGGTTACTATCTACAGCACGTTGATATCCAAGATTCCTGATTACGATGATGTCACAATCATGACAAACAGAACAAAGCTCCAACTCACGCGATTGGAGGAAGACATGATAAACCTTTTTGGGAAGTCCCTAGAACCAAGCGGGGATGGATGGGAAGAAAGTAACTATGAGAATTCCGTCAAAGTTTTGACGGTGATGGTGCTCAAAAGTTGTTGCGAGGCTTTTGACGCTGTCTACAAGAACTTAAACTGCATTGACTTGTTTTTTAACTCGTTTGATAACTTGAGGAAACTTTTGATTCCAAGCCTCCTAACACAAACACAAATGATCCAGAAGCTGATCATGAGCTCCATATTTTTGTTTGGGCTTACCACTATAGTTGACGAATTTCCAACCATTGGAGAATTGACTCCAGCTATTATCAAACAGCTCTCTAAAGTGGACTCCATAACCACTGGAGTAGAGCGAGAAGCAAAATTACTTCAGTTTTTATCCCTCACCATCGACACATCATTAAGCCAGTACACCAAAATTCTCCTAGGGAAAGCTATTTTGAAAAGAGATATCGACGATGCCAGTTGCCGCATGATTGAGCGCCGGGAAATCTGTTTCCAGGCAGCTGAAAGCGTTGTGAGTATTCCTCTAAATGTGAACCAATCATCAAAGGCATACGAAAAGCATTTTATCTACTTTATATCTGCGATATTTTTAGTAACGATAGCTGTTCTATACAGACTCTTCATCGCAAACAATTTTGACTGAAAGCTTTTTCCTGGCTCCAATGATATGCAGAAGTTTCTCATCGGCGACTAAACAACATCGATTAGTAAATTTTGAAACATAAGCAACATAATTATATAGTAGTAATATAAATGTAAACAATTGACAGTGATTCTTTCTTAAAGAAACTTTAAGCAGTTATAAGTAGCTTTGCAGCTTAATAATTTATAATCCCACCAAGCGGGAAAATCTTCCGTCACGTGCGCGGTATCAACAAGCGATCTTCACAAACGACACTACCATTTCCTAGGCTTCTCACTAATCACGAACACCTGTGCCGACCACTTTCTTTCGAGGCCTTCCCAGTTTTAACCTACACAGATCATATTTCACTGTGTGAACGATTGTGTCCTCCTGATTGCAAACTCACAGTTGAGCATCCTAAGACGACTAGTACATTTTGCTCGACCTTCCTCGAAATATTGATCAACCTGCATCCCTAATATCGATCAATCCGCAATCATAATATCATCCATCTGGAAGAAATGGATAACTCCAGCCAGATATACTCGGCAACATACTCTAATGTTCCTGTCTTCGAATTCGTGACGGAAGAAGGGCCAATAATGCGCCGAAAATCAGATTCCTGGATAAATGCAACCCACATTCTCAAAATCGCAAAGTTCCCGAAGGCAAGAAGAACACGTATATTGGAGAAAGATGTTCAGACTGGGATACATGAAAAAGTGCAAGGTGGCTACGGAAAGTACCAGGGTACATATGTCCCTTTGGAATTGGGCGTAGAAATCGCCAAGGGCTTTAATGTCTACGAAATCTTGAAACCCATATTTGATTTCCAATACATTGAGGGAAAGTCTATTACTCCTCCACCCGCACCTAAACATAATCATGCTTCTGCTTCTAATGTAGCAAGAAGACAGCTACAACACCAAAAGCAACAGAAGCAGGTGTCTGTGTATAATGAGGACATTGAAATGGAAACCCAAGACTCTTTCAATCTGAAAAGACCGAGGCTTGAAAGCGCTGATTCCGGAGAGGATCCTGGCAACAGACGCAAAGGAAGGCCAAAGCGGGTGACTTTAACCGGACGCGGCAGGCCAATTTTGGGAAGGGGAGAGACTGTTCCAATTGAAACCCCCAATGCGTCGACTACTGGACCCACTATTGGTACGTTCAGCTCACGCCAAGAATCCACAAACTCTCAAACAGCACCTCTTATGCGTCAGGATACGGATAGAGATGCTTTGCTGGTGTTAGCCAGCACCATGAATGTCAGAAGAGAAGACCTAGAGGCAGACAGCAGTGACGAAGAGAAGAAAAATTTGGAAGATTCGCATATTAAATTTGCAGATTACGAGGACGGGGAACTCATGTCAGAGAAGGAACTTTTCGGGTCCAAGGATTTTGGACCCTTCAGAAATTCTTTTGAAAAAGCTATACTGCTGCATAACAAGAGCGGCCCCCGCAGTGTACCCCGGCTTCTAAGTCTCAACGGAAGTCTCAATGGAGAGTCCTACGGTCTACTACAATACCACCATCAAAACTTTAACGAGATTCACTCTAGCAGCTTAAGAGGGGATCAAGAGTCAATTGATTATTTTAACACATTGCTCAATTTCTTCTTGGAAGACCTGAAAAATGGTTATGAAGAGGGTTTGGGAGGCTCCAAAAAACAGTTCAGTGGCCTCGACCTCCCCGAAAAAATTCTCTCGCCTCCTCAACCGTTGGAGAAAATCCAAATCAATCAGCCAATTGATAACGAAGGGAATACTATCTTCCATTGGGCATGTTCCATGGCGAACATGAGTATGATTGAATTTTTACTCACGATGTTCTCCAATTTTATTGACGGAACAGCCAAAAATTACCACGGGGAAACGCCTCTAATGTTCCTGGTTCAATTTAATAACAGCTATCAGATGAAAAATTTCGACAAAATCTTTGACACATTATTTGATTCCGTTCTAGCTGTTGATAACAATGGAAGGACCTTGTTGCATCATATTGCTCTTGCATCCTACAGTGCTGGCAGCGATAATTCGAAGGCTCACGCCGATAATTTACATGCGAAGAAAGAAAGATATTCCAAATACTACTTTGACATTGTTTTCTCGAAGTTGGTGGAGTTCACCAATTTCCAGATCCACCTGGGCAACGAGAATCGGAGCCTCGAGGATAAGGAAAAAATTGTGTCTGAATTCATCAATCATCAGGATAAGGAAGGTAACAGCGCCTTTCACATTATTTCCTATCACTTTTCGAGGAAAAGCATAAAGACGTTTATCAAATACCACAGGTATATTGATTTTGGCCTACGCAACAATGTACATTACTCAGTGGATGATTACTTGGCTTCTCATAACTATGTTCTTCGCTTAGAAAATGACAATGATAAGTCTCTTGTTGCAACGGGGAATACCGAATCTAAGATGGCCATTTATTCGGATGAGGCCACTCAGAGCTTCGATACGCATTTGCACAAGACCAAAGTTGCACTCAATCTCCAGGATTCAGCGTCTAATATTGTCACGGAAAGATTGGGCGAGCTTTCTTATGCTATGAACAAGGAGCTTAATGAAAAAGACGACAAGCTTCTTTCGCTATACAAGTATCAAAAGATCATTGGTCTCGACAAATTTGCTTCGCAAAAAAAGATCTTGGATTTGTTCAATTTGGGGTATCTAGTTGAAGAGTTTACGAGAATGTATGCTGAAATGGAAGACAATCTGGGAGAAAACAATATGAATGTTCAAATGATGGATCTGTCTAAAGACATTATCATTCAGGATGAAATCAATCGTTTGAAAAATGATGTGTGCTTTCAAACTCTCACAACAGTTGAGGAATATCAGCATAGTCTAGCCCTCTACATCTTTTTGCGAGAAAAGTGCACTCGAAACAAATTAGCGGAGTTGGAGAAATCCTTGAAACCCAAAATTCAAGACAAGAAACCATTTGACCTTGCAATCGAGTTGCAACGGGAGATCCTCAGGAGACAAAAACTAAGCGAAGATCTTTACTCAAAAGAGACAGACATCCCGTTATTTGCTCAGTTTCCTGATGAACCAAAAGAGAATTATGAACATCCAGTTGAGACAGGTAAGCTCACAGAACAAGCTGGATCGAAGATTCTGAATTATCCTCCTGCAGATAAACTTTACAAATATTGCAAACTCATAGCTCTCAGTTGCGGCATGTCGTTCAAGGAAGTAGAGAGCTCAATTGACCTCATTGAGAAATCTCTAGCGAAGTCAGCAAGTAACAATTGAAGTTGTTACTATACATGCACTATGTATTATATAATTAAAAAATTTGTACTACATCCAAGTATGCAATGTGCAGGATTTACTGACAATAGAAGAAAGGTAAGCCCATAAATACACCCAAACACGGCTTGCAGGTATGTTTGAGTTATTATGTTTGAAGAGAAATTATTGTGGCATAGCTCTTCATAAGGAACAATTTTCTGCAATTTTTGGATTTTTGTAGCCTCTCGAATAATTCGCGTAAATTTATAAACTACAAATCTAAACTCCGCTCCCTGACATGTATTATAACACCATATTTTGAAGTTTATGGTGCGAAGAAAATTTTTCTTATGGAAAAACTACGTCAGATACTATCAATCTCGCCAATTTTTGACCTTGATATATTTCTAGGAGTCATTATGCAGGAAAAGTTGATACAACAAATGCAGTAAAGCTATACCGAGGTTTGAATTCACCCATATTTTTATGTATCGCTGCATTTTATAGAAATAATAGATCGAGAAAAATCTTCATGAGATGTCATCTTACAGTGTTCTTCAAAATTATTCAAACCAGCGTGACAAAACTATTCAAACCAGCGTGACAAAATTATATAAACCAGCGCGACAAAATGTTTCAAACCAAGAAGACAAAATGGTTCAAGCCAACTTTTATTAGAATTCAATATTCTGAAATCTTAAATCTGGAGGATTGCCTCTTATATACTACATTTGGGAGTCTTGTAGTACCAATCAAGGGTGAAAAACGGACGGAACTGAACTGGTTTCCTTATTATCCTGTATACAACAACTTGTCCATTTGGTTTGAAAGACTGTGCGAAGGGGTACGAAACATTTTGTCGCGCATGTACAGTGTTTTTCAAAACTCTAGATTCAAACCACACTAGCAAAATGGTTCAAACTAGCGCGACAAAATGTTTCGTACCCCTTCGCACAGTCTTTCAAACCAAATGGACAAGTTGTTGTATACAGGATAACAAGGAAACCATATCAGTTCCGTCCGATTTTCACCCTTGATTGGTATTGCAAGACTCCCAAATGTAGTACATATGAGGTAATCCCCAGATTTAAGATTTCAGAGTATTGAATTCTAATAAAAGTTGGTGTGAAACATTACGCCATTTGGTTTGAACCATTCTGTCTTCTTGGTTTGAAACATTTTGTCACGCTGGTTTGAATAGTTTTGTCGCGTTGGTTTGAATAATTTTGAAAAACACTGTACGGTCTGAGCGTACGGCTGCCGTACGCCGCACAATACGCATTATCCGCCATTAGCCGAAGGCGCGGAATATCCGATATCTTTTGCCTAAGAATTATTTTGCAGCCGGAAAAGCCTAGTTTCAATGCGACTCTGCCGGTTGTGTTATAATGCAACGCTTTTATCATATCTTATTGCTCACCCAAATAAAATCTGTTGCTATGAAAAAAATTGACGCATCGGTCGAATCAACCACATCTTTTTCAGACAGTTCTACCTCTTCAGGAAGTATCACCGACAAAGAGAAATATACACTAGACGCTTCACACCATGACTCAAACTCTTTAAGCAATGTACCAGTTTCATTGGCTACAGATATGGACGACTTTGAAATCCAGCGGATAGAGACGAGGAAGACAATTTTGAATCAGATCACAGAGAATGCGCCATGCAACGAGGACTTTGAATTCACGCCTTCTACGATGAATTTCGAAAATTCGGGGGAAGAATTCATGAATATAGACCCCGAGCTTGTGGCCTGGAAACTGGGAAGCGAGGAGGACCCTAGGAACTGGAGCAAATTCAAGAAAATCTGGGTGGTGCTTTTAGTTTCCTTGTACACATTTGTGTGTCCCCTTTCGGCATCTATCCTCTCACCAGCCACTGCTGAAATCGGTGAAGAATTTGGAGTGCGGTCGCCGGTGGTATGCGCATTATTTGTGAGCATTCATCTTTTGGCGTGGGCCATCGGGCCGCTTTTCGTTGCGCCGTTTAGCGAAAACTACAAGTTCGGCCGCAAAATTGTCTTGAGCATCACGTGCTGGCTAACGTGTGTGCTCAACCTCAGTTGTGGCTTCACGAAAACCACGACGCAATTGATTTTGCTAAGATTTATTTGTGGCCTTTTTTCTTCAACCGCTCTCAACGTGTCACCTGCAGTAATAAGCGATATGTACTCGCTGAAGGAGCGCAATGTTTCCTTGGCTGGGGTGTTTCTTATACCGCTTCTAGGTGCGGCGCTATCACCTGTCATCGGTGCGTATGTCGTGCAGGCTGCGGGCTGGAGATGGGTCGTGTATACACTTGCCATCATCAACGGCGTCATCGCATTTGTGAACTCATTTTTATTTTGCGAGACTTACGCTCCAAAATTGTTATATGTGAAAGCACAGAAGTTGAGAAAGGAAAGCGGAAACCCTAACTTGCATACAATATATGAGCTTTGTGGAGCAAAAAGTATGTTCTCTGCAAAATCTATGTGCAGGCCCGTGGTGCTTCTTTTCACGAATCCATTAGTTTTTGGCCTTGGGTCATTTATGGCGTTCATATACGGATTTTTGTATTTGATGATTGTCACGTTTCCTTCGGTGTTCCAGAAAACCTATGGCTTTTCACGCTCAGTTTCGGGGCTCATGTACCTTTCTCTTGGTTGCGGGTTCATGCTTGGCGTGGTGTTTTGGACCTTTTTGCTTGGAAAAGTATATGAAAGACTAACACAAAATAATGGAGGTATTCCCAAACCAGAATACCGTTTGCCCTGTTTATTTGTGACGGCCTTAATTATTCCAATTGGGTTATTCTGGTATGGCTGGTCTGCACAGTACAAGTTGCATTGGATTATGCCTTGTATTGGAAGTGGCATTTTTGCTTTTGGATTGGTGTGTGTTTTGCAGGTACTCCAAGCGTACCTCATAGATATGAATCCTGCATACGCGGCATCCTCTATCGCCGCCTCTTCCATCTTCCGATGTCTACTTGGATTTCTGTTTCCTCTTTTCGCGAATATGATGTATGAAGGAATGGGATATGGGTGGGGTAACACTCTCTGTGGAATAGTTTCACTACTTTTGGGTATCCCATTCCCTTTCGTATGTTACAAGTACGGCGAAAGGCTCCGCGAATGGTCCAACGCTAGGATTATATGAATACCTTATCGAATATCATTCTTGATATCTTATAGAATTCGTTATTAATAATCTCGTAATCTGTTAGATTCTTGGACTCGTCCAGTACTCTGTTTTAGTGTGTTTGGTATGTTTATTCGTCTATGATTCCTCGAGGAGGAACCATCGCACCTTATATAGACTGGTCCGGCATAGAGGAATAGAGGTCGTATTGAGGGCTGGAGGCCGCTCAACATCTGATCGACCAGTGCAGGGTTTCAGCATCCACATGGGTAGTACACTACCCATGGTGGGTCTAACATAATCATTAATAATTGAGAGAAATCATTAATACCTAAAAACCATAAACGCCTAAAAATCATATACTACTAGAAATCATTAACATATAGAGATAATTATTACGTACCAACAAGTATTTATTTAGAGATTATAACGATTAACTTCCATGTTAACTCTTTGAATCTCTTGAGCATACGAAATTCGCGGCTACCTTTTAAAGCCGCGAGTCTCGCGCGAGCTAGAGACGCAGACAAGATAATCATAATTACTACACACTTTACCATGGAAAAGCCCATTGCTACTAACATGCCTATCTCAGAGCTAAATATCCAAGAACTAAAACCTTTCCCACTCCCAAAGTCGATTAGCAAGCTTCCAACCCAATTTTTGGACACGTTGGCGAATCTGTACGAGCTTACAAGAGGCTATGTCAAATCGCTAGACACGTACGAGAAAAAAGAGCAGAAGCTCCGAAAGCTAATTGATTACACAGTCCAGTTGATAAACGGAATCATAGATTTAATAGGCCATTACGACCACTACAGTGAGACTATACAGAGCCAAATTAGGGAGCTCGACATACTATATAAAGAGTTTTCTGCTCTCGAAACAAATCAATACCAACTTTTGAGCTCCAATTTCAATCAAAACTTTCTCCAAGTGAAGTACAAGAAGCTTCTACAGCATGAGGATGAGAGAGCCAAGGTAATTACTGAAGACTTTCGCAAAGAGCCTCAGAATATGGGCGAGCTTCTAAGTAAGTTCAGAGAGTCTCGCAAGATGTATCACTATAGGCGAGAAAAATTGAATCGGTGGGAGGAGGATAGAGTAAGTGGCTTTATATAAAGGTAAATATATAGGGAGTACATAGCCACATGGCACTTAAACAGATATCATAGGAACAGTCTTACGTTCGGAGTAAGAAGAATTCATCGAAAAACAAGAAAAATTCTTGACCAGTATCTTTACAACCTCCGGTCATTATCTGAAACGTTGGGGTCTGTTTTGGTGCCCAGCTTTGATTTCTTAGAAGTCCTTGTACTTTTGCGCGTAACCAAACAGCAAGCGAGAAAGCCGAAATCCCGAGATGGGTGCGATCTCCGAAATGCGGTAAGTACCGTGCCGAATAATGCATTCGTAAAAGGCACCGAAGACGAATAAAACAAACCGTTCAAGACAACAAAGACAACAAAGACAAAAGAAAACAAAAATTAACAGGCTATTATATTCATAAAAGTCGAAAAGTAGCCAGACTTGCGAAAAAGGAATTGAAGCCTTTTGAATGGTGCCGGTTTCTTTTTCCTATCATTTCAGAAAATGTATGTAGGTGAAGCTAACACACACGCACATACATAATTCGGTGCAAATGAAGAGTCTCTAGAGTAAAATGCAAATCCTGTATACCGTTGGTACGTAGCCAGTTATCCACATCAGTTTTTCCCGCTTCCAATCCAGAAAGCTGCAACCGGTCAGTTATCAATAGAGAAAATAAGCGATCGCGCAGGCAATCGGAGCGCCCGGAAAAGCAACGAGCAAACAGGCACTGAACACCGACCCGAGCATATAAAAATGCGAAATCTTCGAAGGCACGGCGCATTGTAAAATTCAAGTTTATACACCTTTATCTGTCAATTGCTATGTTTAGAAACTCAGCCAGGCTTTTTAGCACCACTGGCCGTGCTTTCAACGCCATACCCAAGGCGCCCACTCCCCAGAAACCCGGTCTTGTCAAGCGTTCATTGAAGACTCTTGCAGGATTAACGGGTTTGGCTCTCTTGGGAACTACCGGTGTGGTCACTTACAAAGTGCTCAGAGAGTCTACACCTGCTGAACAAATCAAACAGACCAGCACTTTTGAAAATGGGCGTAAAAAGAAAACATTGGTTATTCTCGGTTCTGGCTGGGCGTCTATACCGCTTTTGAAGAACTTGGATACGTCGTTGTACAATGTTGTGATCGTTTCCCCCAGAAACTACTTTCTTTTCACTCCTCTTTTACCATCTGTCCCTACAGGAACGGTTGAAATCAGATCCATTATTGAACCTGTGCGGAGTATCACCAGAAAGAAGGCCAATGAAGTTATCTACTTGGAGGCTGAGGCCACCGACATTGACCCCGTTAACAACAAATTGACCATCAGACAATCGACCACTGTGCACTCGGGTCATTCTGGAACCGATTCGAGCTCTTCTAAGCCTACATATGGCGAGGACATTGTGACCTCTTTGAACTACGATTACTTGGTTATAGGCGTGGGTGCAAAGCCCTCCACTTTTGGTATTCCTGGCGTGGCAGAACACTCGATTTTCTTGAAGGAAGTCAGTGACTCTATTAAGATAAGACGAACTTTAATGGAACTTATTGAAGCTGCTAACATTTTACCTAAAGGTGACCCAGAAAGACTGAGATTGTTGTCCATTGTTGTTTGTGGTGGTGGCCCTACTGGTGTCGAGACTGCAGGAGAACTCCAGGACTACATTGACCAAGACTTGAAGCAATGGATGCCTGAGGTTGCTGACGAATTGAACATTACTCTTGTAGAGGCTATGCCTCATGTTTTGAACATGTTCAACCTGAAATTGGTCGATTACACACAACAAGTGTTCAAGGACTCAAACATCAAGCTTAAAACTAACACTAGAATTCTGAAGGTCGATGAAAAGTCTGTCTTTGCAAACCACCATGCTGACGATGGCACGCAATCTACTGTCGAATATCCGTACGGAATGTTGATTTGGGCCACGGGTAATGCTCGTAGAGAGATTGTTGGCAACTTATGTTCTAAGGTTGAAGAGCAGAAGAATGCTAGAAGAGGCTTGTTGGTTGACGACAAGCTCTTAGTTGACGGCACGAACAATATCTTTGCCTTGGGAGACTGTACTTTCACTAAGTACGCCCCTACGGCACAGGTGGCGTTCCAAGAGGGTATTTATTTGGCAGGTGTGTTCAAGAAGTTGGATGAGATTGATTCGTTGAAGTACAGAATCAACAATCCTTCTCCACAGGACAATGTGGCAAGACTCAGCAAGAAGTTGGTGAAGGCCGAGAGATCGATCGACCCATTCCACTACAACCATCAAGGATCGTTGGCATACATCGGGTCCGAAAAGGCCGTGGCTGATTTGGTGTGGGGCAACTGGTCCAACATCTCGACCGGTGGCTCATTTACGTTCTTGATCTGGAGATCTGCCTACATTTACATGTGCCTTTCAGTGAAGAACCAGGTGTTGGTGTGCCTCGACTGGTTCAAGGTGTCTCTATTCGGAAGAGACATTTCCAAGGAATAGTTATAGAGATAGATAATACAGAACAGATAAAGAGGTAGTGTGATCATATATAGTACGGAATGCATAGGTATTAAAAATGGAAGTCGGAAAGATTGTCGTCGTCATCGTGCTTTTCCTGCCAGTGGTCGTCTCTGGGGTATGGAGGCGAAGATGGCCTTCGAGGATATGACTTTCTTTCTGACGTAGAAGAAAAGGTGTCCATGTCATTAGTAGTGTACTCGTCGGCCTCGTCCTCCTCCACGTCGGAAGGATAGTAACTCTGCTCAGCAGTGATGATAGACCGCACCTTCTTGGGCAACCGATCAGGACGGTAGAAGCGCAAGTCCACTCGACCCACAATATACAAGACATTGATGGTCCATTCAAATGCACCCCAGCAAATGTACATGAGAATCAGCGAGCCAGCAGGACTCATATGGCGCGCAATCCTGTCTTGGAACAAGACCACACATCTGCAAAGAGAGCCAATGAGAATCAACACAGTAGTGATGCAGATCAAGGCCATGGAAACATTGTGCTTCAAGTTACCTCTCTGATTGGTCAATCCCTCCACCATGTTGTAGTGGTGGTGAGTGGCGGCAATGACCCGAATTGCATGTCTATGGTTATGATTTCTCTTCATGAAGGTCTCTTCAGCCTTCTGTGCGGCGCCAGGCTGCACGAAGTAGAACGTGGAGAAAGACTCGATCCACCACGGCTGATAAGTGTACAAGCTCTCGTCTTTGGCAGTTGGGGGAAAGAGGTACGACAACGAGATCAAACTGATACTGGTGAGCGAGTATAAAATCACACACACTCCCGTGGCCATGTTGACCTTGCGCCATTTCAAATAGGCGGATTCGCTTAGCAAATTGATGTAAGGCACAAACGACGCGAGCACAGTACTCACCACAAGAAAGCCCACCACCACGTACATAGTGATCATAACACTCCAGAACAATTTCCGCGAGCCTCCCACGGGGTGACGCCACGTGAAAAGCCGCTGAGCCAAGATAAGGTCAAAAGAGGCAAAAATCACGGAGGGAATGATCAAAAAAAATTCACTGGTCAATCCCACCTGGATCATTGTAGAGTCTTGCAGCCATGCTGCGCGCAAGGCAAAGCCGCAAAGCTTCATAGCGCAGTTGAAGGCCCATACAAACGAAATCCAAAAGTAATGGCCTCGCGTGCAATTGATAATAAAAATAAGAAGGTGTATGATTCCGGTGATAGCAAAGAGCACAGTGAAGAGAATACTTGGAGCCAAGTCTTTGGCCTCAGGGTAGTCTCCGAAAAGCCCCAATTGGATGCCCACCGCATACTTAAGGAAGACGTCTGGTAAGTTTGGACCTAATAAATTTTTGGAAAACTTGACGATATATAGAATACCGGTTCCCTCAGCTGCTCCGTTAAAGAGAGGCTGGAAAAAATGCAGTAGACCTTTCATAGCTGGATATCCGTCGAAGTCGTACGGGGCAAACGACGTGTAGTTCAAGCTCATAGTGATGGTATTGTTTAACTATGAGGTATAAGGTTTTCGGTTTTCGGTTTTGGATTTTGGGACTGTTACTGTATTATAGCTTATTTCTGGCCACGTTTGTTTTTCACTTATGATTTCGTTATTCTAAAATTGCACTTCTGGACTCATATTGGTATTTATATGACTGGAGAGACGCACCGATCTCTTTGCTACATTAGGAAATATGGAGAAGCCTATATACAGGAACACAATTTCCGTTTTAGGCCGAAAAACTCAAAAATTTATAGAAATCAAATTTCATAACAAAGTATTTTTCACAGGTATTTGTACTCTACTAGAGTTGTCATAAAGGTTTTGGGGGCTTCTATCTGATCAAAAACACTGGGTGATTTTAAGTAAGACTGCACATAGATAAAGGTAAATATGTATTCGCTCACATATTTCCTAAACAGGAAGAATCGACTATACTGTAAGTGGAAATATCCCTCACCACACCTTTCGGGCAAGTATGGTCTAAGATCGTTAAGCAAGGTATGTTGGCGATATTACATGTCAGTGGAGACATGTGTAGTCACATGTAGTCAAATTCCTATTTGTTTTTGACAACTTATAAAATTTCTTGACTTTCTACAAAACCCATTGGCACTTAGTTCTTATGAACCACGTATCTTATATGGGCATAATTCTGACTTCGTATCTACTAAAAGCACTGAAGCCAAAATTGTAAGAGCCCCGGAGAGGGACTACCCTGACTTGAAGTACCAACTCATGCACAATAAGCACTTGAAATCTGTTGATAAATTGGAAGGAATTTATCGTTACTATATCAAGGCATTTAGAAGAAGGCAGGTTAAGGTGAGGTACTGTGGTTTTCGCAGTAATAGACTTCACGAGGCGCGAGCGCGTCTTGGCACTTTAAACAATACTCACCACAGAAGTTACTAAACGATGCCAACCACCACTATAAACTATACAGGAGCATGCAAAGCAGTCAATCTAGCGGAAAAAAAGTCCAATACCACCGTTGTAGGGTCCAAAGGTGAGCCGTGCGTGGTTTCCACACCGTTTGGCCTTTCCATACTCGAGATACAAGGCGAACTAAATCTCCCAGAACATGCCCCACACGCGGACGACAACGTGGATCCAGAGTATAAAGGAAATTTCGCTAAGGTGGACGAGATTTATGATGCAGTGCGCTTTGGCAGAATGCTGTTTGATACCAGTGATCCAAGTAAAGTCGTCTTGTATGTGGGCAAATCACAACGGTTGCTCGGAGCCGTGGAAATATTACGAGAACCTTTGGGAGTGCTCCGCGTCTCGCGAAATTCACAGGAAAAGGACATCAAAATTGTGGATATTATAGAGAAGAAGATAATTTTTAAACAAAGACCTCTTCCTGTGATGTAACCAACGTGTTCGAGGAGACCAAATCACATAGAGTACTCACCAGGCGTTTACCAACAGGGTAGTGGTCCACTTTCCCTATTTCCGTGGACCTATCAAAAAGGGATTTTTATTTAATAAAACTCTCCATTTATCTCTAGCAAAGATAGTATTAATGCATTAAGCTTTGTTCGAAAGCATCAGTGGAAAAATAACCGAAGGGAATCTAAGTCAAGACAAACTTCCCACAAAATAAATAGGTATTCATCTTTTTTTTACAAAATTAGAAAAAAAATGCAATTCATTAATTGGTTTACTAATGAAATTGGTCCCAATTTATTTTCTTTTGCTAGTCATGTTCATAGTTCGTTAAGTAAAGAAAGTTTCCAGCTCTCATATGCAGATTGGGATCATCATCATTTTTTCAGCTAGCATGAAGCTAGAATCCAAGTCAGACTAACTAACATCTAAAACTTTGCTGCATATTGTTCCGTCTCCACTATGTTGTCAAAGATGGTTTGTATTTCTTGCATAGAGAAGCCCAAGTGCTCTTGCATGTAGTTCAATATGCCACCATACTTGGAGCGAAGCAACTCAAGCGTAGCCAACATCGCATCGGACTTAGAGCTGATCAAATTGGCAAATCCATCCTCTTCGATTGAAAAGTTTTTCCTGCCACTAGCAATCATCTCCTCGATCATCTTGAATTCCTTTTTGGACTTCAGGTGTTCAATTCGGGCCAAAAATCCTGCCTTGATCTTCTCATGGTCTGGCTTCAATCCAATAAGAGTTAGCTCATACTCCTTTGCAATCGTGAAGTCGTCAACTCCGGCAAGTTTGAGCACGAGCATACCGAAAATACCCGTACGATCCTTTCCGGCAGTGCAGTGGAACAATATGGGTCCTTTCCCATCTCGAAGATTGAGGAACATTTCACGGAAAGCATCGGTGCCACATTCCAACATGTGGTCATAAATTTTCACAAAAGAGTACCACAGAGTAATCAAATTGGAGTATCTGGAAGCAATGGCCTGGGGAGAAAAATCCTCTTGCTTGAACACAGGGTTGTGCACTCTCACCACGTCTATCTCCTGAAGATTTTGCGGCACGCCATCTTTCTCACACTCTTGCTCCGACCGAAGATCGAAGATGGTTTTGATGTTAAGTTTTTTTAAGGCCGTCAATCCTGCATCAGTCACATATGCCGTGTTGGCACATCTAAAGAGCAAATTTGGGCGCACATAGTACCTTGAAGGAGATTTTGGTTTCTGCAGAGCGAGTGTAGGCGACAATACCTGCCACCCGCCCATATCTCTGAAATTACAGATACCATCCACATTCTTGAACCGGGACAGGGCACTTACCTTGTCGTTGGCAGCCTTAAATCGTATGAGCTCCTCTTCTGTGGTTAGGTACTTGATTATCAAAGCATTGACCACGTAGTTGTAGTTGATATATTTCTTTTTGGTGAGCGGGATTCCATGTGGGTTATACTCTGCTTCGTCACTGGGCCCCTCGATTTTCTGCATGCCGTAGAAATTGTGGTCTGCACCATCAATGAGTTCTAACTGATGCGTGTAGGGTCCCCGATTCAAGTGGTTGGCAAAATACGCACAGTCCTCTTTGGAAATGATCTCATCTTCGGTGCCATAGATGCTCAAAACAGACCATTTGCAGGATAATTCTCGCACGCTGGGCGTATCTGCCAGGGCTAAAGAGTGCAACTCCTGGCGTGTGATCCTCACTAATCTCATTTGTCCGTGCCGGAGCGCTGTCTGCTCTAGATAATCAAAAGTGTTGGTATCCACCGGGTAGCGGTCCAAAACTGTCTTGGAGCGGAATCTCAGCGAGCAGTTGATAAGGTTAGGCACCACTATCGCTTTATGGGCGGTAGATGCATTCCTCAAAAGCCTCTCCTGTTGCACTGCCCAGAGAAACATGGCCACGGCACCCCGGGAATGCGCCACGATGGCCAGAAGCAACAAACGTTTCTGGGTTGCATTGTCTTCGGACAAAATATACTGACATACGCTGGAAATGTCCTCAACGTCCAGCTCCAAGACCCGCCCAACCTCAGTATCTGCCACATCCGCCAGTGCCCCACAGCCACGGAAATCTATGCGCAATGAGTACACACCAAGTTCCGCAGCCATTTGATTTGCCAATTTCTTTTGGTAACAGTAGTCACGATGTCCGCCTTGGCCGTGTAGAATCAAGACCACACGATTAGTTGGGGGAGAATATCCTTGAGCCAAAAAATCGTCATTGTCTACGGAATGGGGAAACGCAATAGTGCCACGAACGCCGAGGCTTGTTTCAATCTGGACTTCCCGAGGCGCAGGCCAGTCTCGGATGCCCTTGCGCCTGATTTCCGTCCAGTCCATGGTAAAATTATGAGTAAGTTCAGGCTTGTGGAAACTAAAACGACTTAAGAAAGAATTGGTGGTTTTGACCAATTTTGAAGCCGAGTTTGAATATGCTGAAAGAAAAGTATTTGTCTACCTAGCTGAACGCGGACAAGTAGTGAGATAGAAATCGCACGTGAACGGCGCATAAGATCCACGGCACTATCTGGGGCTCACGGCACATCTGGAGACGGCATTATATGCAGGTCAGGATAATGCAATCTTATGAATTTTATAAATAATTTATTTTAGCCTTGAAGCTGTTTAATTTGACTTTGTTTCATGTCTTCTAGTATACAATTAGTACTAATAGGCCACCAAGCATGGCATTACATGTGCGAACGAGAGGGATGATAAGAAGCTGTGAATGTGAAGAAAAGCCAGATCTAAAAGCAGATCATTACCACCAGTGTCGTGCATAATAAAACAAAGAGCCAATGCCACAAGTAGAATACACTACCATATATGTATATAGAATATTCATTATACCATACTATAGCACATTCCTGTATTGATGCATAGATTTTAAAATTCCGGTATTAACCGACTAACGTATTTCTCTTTTCTCATGCGAATTGCGCTACAATGTTAAAAGCGTAAAACAATTGGGGTCAATGAAATCAGCACTCCAGCACCAACATCATAAAGTGTATTTATTGGATTCATTTATTCACTATGCATATATTCGATCATGTCATTGTTTATTTTTGGTTTTGTGTTTCATGGAATCGGAGATTGACATCTCAATCTTTGGACACACAGAATACGAGTGCAGCTTTTAGCCGGCTCTAGATACAAAATCTCTTCCATCTTAACCGTAATCTGTTCTGCTTCTCCATCAGCAATATTCTCATCTCCACAAGTATGGACGTGCTGCACTTCACAATACACTTTCTTCTACCTCTCTATTGGCCTTCTTCTTCTTCTGCTTCTCCAAGTACCGTGCGTTCACCACATTCACACTGTCGTTGACATCTCTCTTACTCAACGGCACGTAATTCTTAAAATTGCGCCCCATTCCATCTCCTACATTCACAATGCCACCCGTAGATTGTCCTTTGAGGTTTTTTGGCACGAAAACGTCTTCCACCATGCGTGCGACCTGGGCCTTGAGCTGGTAATCGGTTAACTCCGCATTAAACCGGCGGTGCTCCTTAGAAACCCTCGGGATCTGGCTTTCGATGGTTTCGGTAGTAAGCCACTCCATTTCTGGAAACACACAGTCGTAGAGCACCAACGGTATGTCGTTGGCCATTTCATAGACAGGCTTACTGGGATAATGCGCAATGTCCATCAATTCATCCACCACTGAAGGGCTTTCGAGCTTCTGTCCCACCAAAAATAACACGGCCACCATGCACCGGACCTGGTGCCACAAAAATGCCGAGCCCTTTAGGTCAAACACATAGAATTCCGAGTCATGCAGCACGATCTCTGCCTGGTACACCTCTCGCATGTGATTGGTGATTTGCTTCGACCCATCGATTTTGCAGAAGTTCCTAAAGTCATGGACGCCTTGAAACCGGTTAGCTGCATCTCGCATAAGTTCAAGATCGAGCCCATTTTTTTTAAAGAGGTATTTGTAGTGCCTATAAGAACAGCTAAAACGAGCATCGAAATTGGCAGGAGGCCGTAAACATACCGCAGTCATTCGGATATCAATAGGCAATAGCGAGTTCAAGATGTTAAGGTACCGGACTTCTTTAAAGTCGTTTTGGGACTCAATCTGCTCGTCTTTGCTTAAGTTGGATCGAATATTAAGCGAGATCACTTGATTTAGAGCACTGACTCCCTTATCTGTCCTTCCACACCGACTAAAAGAGCAGCAGTTGGGGTCAGGAGCACTGATAAGCTTAGCCTTGGCCATGGCTTGAAGAATTTCCGCCTCCACGGTGGGCAATGGCGTGGGTTCGAATTGGTAGTTGAGACCGTTATAATTCCAGCCCATGTAGGCGAAACGAAGCGCAATAAAGCGGGTTTCGAAGCGGGAAAAATCAAACTTGCGTTTTTTGACCCCGTTTTTGCCTGCTTCACTTGCATCTCCATCAGAAATTGCTGAGGCTGGACTTGCACTGGCCTCCGAACTAAGACGACCACCTTCAAGTTCAATGATTCTCTTGATTAGGTTCTTTTTGGACCATTTCTCGTAAGACGTAGTAGACATGGCGCGTAAGGCTTTCCACATATAACACTACAGAAGGTCCTCGTTGGAAATGCTTTAGTTGATGGTGCTTATCATGGGTAAATATTGGTGTACAGATGTCACTATATGCAATACGCGGGCATCGCAAACGTCATCTCATCAAACTATATTCTTGTGCTACCCCATGTCTCTTCTGTGGCTGAATCTTACGGGAAAGATCCACCCGTGGATTGAAGAAGCAGTAGCTTCTTTAAAATATCCATCTATGACGCCTGTTCAGGCGTCTACCATTCCTCTTTTCTGCGGAAACAAGGACGTGGTGGTGGAGTCCGTGACCGGATCCGGCAAAACGCTCTCTTTCGTCATTCCTGTCCTACATCACGTGTCAAACGTTCTCCACGGCGATATGAGGGGCGAAAACGGTCCCGAGTCCATCAAAAAAGGTCACATGTTGGCCGTAGTGATTACGCCCACCAGGGAATTGGCCAGCCAGATCCAAAAGGTCTTTGACGAGATTCTCCTGTACATGCCTGAGAATTTAACCCGAATTTCTACTCAGCTTGTGGTGGGCTCGCTTCTGTCGGTTAGAGAAGATTTGGAAACACTTTTAAGGCAGAGATCACTGATCATCATTGCCACACCAGGCCGGTTGGCGGACCTTCTCAAATCTACCAAAGTGCACACAAATTCCGTGGAGGTGGCAGTATTAGATGAAGCCGATAAGCTTCTAGATATGTCTTTTGAGGCGGAGGTTATTTCAATTTTGAAGCAGCTTCCGAACCAGAGGCGTACAGGGTTGTACTCAGCCACACTCTCAGCAGCAGGAGACAGAGTGTTCCGGGCCGGGATGAAGAACCCAGTCAAAATTTGTGTGCAGACCAAGTCTAAGCAGACATCTGCACCAAAAGCATTGACCATTCAGTATGCACTCACGAAGCCCGAAAAGAAGCTTACGGGCTTTTTGAAACTTCTTCGAGACTACCGCTTCAAGAAGTGCATTGTGTACCTCCCCACGTGCACAGCCGTCAAGCATTTCCATGAGTTCGTGCAGTCTTTGGATCTCGCAGACCAGTTTTATTCGTTACACGGTCAGCTCAACACCAACGTGCGACTTAGAACCCTACACAAGTTTGACGCCGGAGATCTTGCCAAAAAACACATTCTCTTCACCACCGACGTGGCAGCCCGAGGTATCGACATTCCCGATGTGGACTTGGTCGTTCAGATGGATCCTCCCTCAGATCCAGATATGTTCTTGCACCGGTGTGGAAGAACCGGTCGCGCCAATAAGGTTGGCCGAGCAATAACGTTCCTCAATGAGGGCACACCGGAGGAAACGTATGTGGACTTTATGGAGGTCAAGAAAGTGCACATGGACCCCTTTGAATTGCCTTATGACCCTGATTTTCACCTACAAGTGCAGCAGAAGATGGAGAAGTACGTGAGGAAAGACCGGGCCCGTCATGAATTGGCTGTCAAGGCATATGTGGGCTTTGTTAGGCACTACCAGAAGCACGTGGCGTCTAGTATCTTTCGTATGCAGGCGCTAGACTATCTTGGGTTGGCCCGGCTTTACGGCTTACTTCGTTTGCCCAAGATGCCGGAAATGAGGTATATTCCTTCTGAACAGATGCCCGAAAACGGCTGGTTGGTGGAGCCCTTTGATATGGACAAGTTTGCTTATGCCAACGAGACGCGGGAAAAGCTGCGCGTGGAAAATATGGCGGCCGAGAAGGAGAAGATGGTTCGGGAAGCTAAAAAGCGTAAGCTTTTAAAGAAGAAAAACGAGGCTTGGTCCTCCAAGTTGGAAACAAAGGACATGCGTGCGGAGCGGAGAGAGAAGAACAAAAGGAAGCGGGAGGCCATTGAAAAGGAGATTGCGGCAGAACTGTCTGAAGATGATGATAACCAGGTGGATTGGAAGGACATGGTGAGGAGTAATAAGAAGACCAAGGCAGAGGTGCTGGGAGATTTTGACGGCTTGTGAGCTCCTTCAAAATATTAATTTTGGAGCGGAGAAATGAGATGTACGATTCTGTGGAATACTAATAGAATTCATGAAAATTAATAGTACTTTAGAAGGATGTTATCCCCAAAAATCATTCATGAACTTTTATATTGCTCAATGAGGATCATGCCTGTTGGCATTGTTCGTGAAAATAAAATATCGCAAAAGGAAGTTCATAGCAATTGTTCACGAACTACCCATATTACTCTTTATGATTGGCGACTGATTCAGGAATCAATTTAAAGTGTTCTTTAGGTTTATAGTCCTTTACAGAGTGTTTGTGAGCCTCTTTTACCACTCTAAAAGTATTCTTCTTTGTAAATAGTTCATAGTATTCGAATTTTAAAGAGTTCTATACTATTTTGGTGACTGTTGGTGATATAGTACCTTTTATTTCTGAACAAAATAATCATATCTATTGTTTCGAAATCTGTTTCTTTAAGAAGAGGTGAAAAGAATTGGTACGTGACTTGTCAGACTTTGCAGATTGCGGTGGAGCTACACATCAATGTCATGCCAAAACTTATGAATAATTGTATAAAAATTATGAGATGAATAATACGGGAGTATAGCGCAATAAATTTCGACATGAATTTAACAAACTCTTAATAGCGAGGCATGATAGTAATATTTCAAATGACGGTAGAAGGAAAAAGTAATTTTGTCCCAAGTTCCATTGAAGGAAGGGAAAACGGACAAAGTGTCCTAGATAAATCTACGATTGGATTGTTCCCCTATATGAAAAATCCAAAGGACCAGCAGTTAGGCTTGAAATTTGGGTCCATGCGACCAGAACAAATCTAGAAGAGCTGTTAAACGCCAAAATGATACCAAAAGGACCAATGAAAATTACAAATTTCATGGAGAAAGAATTAGGGAGTATCACTTTCAGCCATTGTCAAGACTTCAAATCAAGTCCCCAAATTTTCTATTTTCTGTTCATTATTTTTGTCATTTCATCAACCCACCTTGCGTTTCCCACTGATGGAACGGATTCCATCGTATACAAACAAATCATCGAGAGGCACATACTGGCACGTGAGGAGCTTCAACAATTCCTGGGCTCCTACTCCACCAATGAGACTGCATGTATTGTGATATGAGGTCGTAGAATGACGAAACACCTCCTGGAGAGTTTTTTTCACATCTGGACCAATTACTGACTCTGTACCAGGAGAATTTCTCGTTAGGAGGGAAGCAAATGCCTGCATGTACCCCTCGAAGTCATTTCTTTTTCCGTCGTCATGCCAGTTGTGATACGCCAAAATAGCGAAGTATATGACCAATTCGTTACTTTTACCATCTTGAAGCTTCTCCAAAACTTCCTCTATCATTGATTTTGAGTAATCCTGCATACATCCATTTGTCACATAAAGAACAGCACTGTTCTTGCAGAAAACAGACACCGAAGCATCGCTGATCTCGGCCACGCTGCGTCCTGCAGCTTCACAGGACTTTCGTAATAGTCCCATGAACTGCTCTTTGTCTTTTTGGGCCTTTTCCCGGTAGATGGCCTGCAACTTGACGTAATCTGCAGTGGTTGACGTCATATCCGGAAGGCTACCCGGTAAAGGAAGAGCACCGTTGAGCTCGGTGAAGGAAAATAGTGCATGTACAAAGAGCCAAAACATCAGGGAGTGCTGGCCAATGTGCCGGACTTCCTCCCGTTCGAAAAGGGCCTGAACTGAGGTCGGTACGTGCGTCACCTGCAACCCCCTGAGGAATGCCAGCGATGCCTCTAAGAAATTAGGCTCTTTGCCAAAATCACGTGCCATCTTCTGTATATATTCCCTTTGGAAGAGTTTCTTTTCCATGTAGTTCTGTGGGGGGTTGGCATGGTCGTGTCTCCAACGATCAACGGCCTTGATGAAGATCACGATATATGGCACATGGGCATGGTCTGTAGCATCTAAAGACTCCATGTCAAACAGATCAGCAAAAACTCGGAGCTCATGCCATGGCTGGTCGATTCGGAGATCGTATGCTTTTGATGGGTCGTGTGTTTCCACTATGGTAGTTTCCTTAGAAAACACCCTGACCATGCCATAAAAACCAAGGGTAGAAACCACAATAAAAGGAATTTTGTGACACCATAGCACGCTTTTGAGCTCTTGGACTACTTTTTCAGGCAAAAATCCGCTCAAAACTACGGCAGAAAAGGGTGCAAAAAATGCACTGCATGTAGTCCTGCTCTCCACCAAACTCTCCACAGATTTGTCATAAAAGTGCCCTTGAACATCAGTGTTGAGCTCCTGGAGAGACTCACACATTGAAGCGGCCTTATTCTGTCCAATCGAATCGTCACTAAAGAAAAAATTGCCGTCTAGATCACTCTCCTGCACAGGGTCTCCATCCACCACCGTGAATTCCCCAATTCCTGGGAGAACAAGATTTTTAAGCACTTCGGCACCAGCACAGGTACAGTTGAGAAGACACACGTGAGAGTTCCGGAGCCGCTTTTGGCCGCTGGAGGCCCAAAGCCGAATTTGTCGGTCATATTTATCCATCTCCAAATCTGGAGGAAAAAAAAGTTAAATTTCTAGATTTAAGAGCAGATTTGAATCAATTTGGAGGATTTTATAAGAAAGCGGTATTTAGCTTCTATCACAGATGTAACAGGCTTGTATGGGAGCTGTAGAGATGCTTATAGAGTGTATTAAGAGCGGTGTGTAATGCTAATGTACTATGGTTTCTGGGGTACGGTGCGCGAGAGGCACGGGCTTATTAATTAGTCTATTACATAGATTAATTAATTATTCCTTGACACCCGAAAAATGACGTCCATAATAAATTTGACTATTTGGATTTTTGACCATTCGAACAATCCAAATAATGATAATTAGATAATGACAATTTGAATTTTGTCATTCAATATTTGATTTCAATTTGGATATTCAAGTACCTTGATGTGAGTTCCAAGACAATCCCAGATGTGCTAGATATACTATGAGCGACAGCCAACAAGCTTATTACAGTGGACCATAAAAGCAATGCGCTAGAGCTAAACTTGTGGAGCCAAAAACTGGATCTTAACACCAATCCTAACACCAAGAAACTATAACATCATTTTTGGATCACCACCTTTCTCAGAATTCAACACTTGGGAACCCCATCACTTAGGAAATCTAGATAAATCCTCGTTGATTAAGAAATTTCACAACCCTTCTTGCTTCCCATTAACTCCTCATACCGCTCCTTATCTATGTCCTTCATCTTCTCCTTAACCTCATCAGGGAAGTATTTCTTAATGAGGACCATAGAATCGAAGTCAAGATTACTGGAATCCGCCATGGTGATAGCATTCTCGTACCTGCAGAAAGGACAGTCGTTTTTTCCCCGTTGCTTAAGTTTCACAAGACACCTGACACAGAAAATGTGGCCGCAACTCAAACGAATGGGCTTGAACGCTATGGACATGCAGATTGGACAGGTGTAATCTTCAAGCTGGGGAATAAGCGTCAACAACTTATTCTGCATGACAAAACAAATGGACTGTGCCACAGACTTTCCATGAATGGAGATATGGTCTTCGGACATCAATTTTGGGAACTTCGACGACACATTAAGGCACGTCTGCTTGTCGAATTTCTTCAAGATTTTTCGTAGAGCCTCAGTGTTAATAGACTGGTATTGGATGATCTTCAATAAGCGCTGATTAAGCGTGATAAAGCTGTCATAGGCCAAAGACGTTGCTTTCTTATGGTAGCCAATGAGGTGGGATTTCTCCACGCGGCTCTGGTACTCGCCTAAACTTTGCTTGATCTGGTCGGCGTTCTTCTCCAAAACCTGGGACTTGATCTCATTGTACCGGAAATAAACCTCCGAGTCAAGGTACATGCGGAAGAGCTCTCTCCACTTGTAGAGGTCGCTTTTTTTGGCGGAGAACTTGATGATCTTCTCGCTCAATGCATCGATATCTTCCACCAACTTCTCCTCCTCTGTCTTGCGAATACGGTCGAGGTTTTCTAGCTCACTGTTCAACAATCCAAAAAACGTCATGTCCAGGTTGAGCTTAATGATGATCTCCTTGTTCTGGATTTCTACTACCTCGTCCTGCACAAAGTTGCCTTCTTCGTTGGACGAGGTGGGCGAAAGAACGTAGTTATCACTGGAATCCTTCTTGAGTTCCACAATCTGCGGCTCCTGCTTTGACGGCTCCTCATCCTCGGTGCCAACGGCATTAACTTTGTCCCGGATAAGTTGGGCCAAACGGGCCACATCTTCGTTAGAGAAGCGGGTGCTCTCTGAATCATTAAGAACGATCTTGAGGTATGGAATCACCTGGTTCTTGTGCTTGCGGAGCACGTAATGGGCCACCACGGGGTTACTGGCCACGGTATCATCGGGCTGAAGCTCCACGGTATTTTGTTGGTCCTGGAGAAGAAGCTTAAGATTGGACTTGGAGAGTCCTAAAAATTCAAGCTCATCCACGATCCGACTAATACATTTCTTGAGCACCTTATATTGGATGGCGGCCTCGACCCAGTCCTGGGGGATATCCTCCTCGATGAGCGTCTGCTGCAATACTTTGGCGAACTTCATCGTATTTAATCATGAACTGACGATGGTCTGTGCCAAGGTTGTGCCAAGGTAGTGCCAATGGTTAGAGGTGCCGATGGCGGGATTCCTTCAGTATCGGGCGGATTCTGTGTATGTCGGAAGTGTTTTCTTTTGCTGCCAATTCAACAGCTGTCTCCGCGATAAGCGATTTGGCATTGACAGATGAGCCAGAAACGTGGTGCATAATTTTTATTAGGGCCGCGCCTATAACAAGACTGGCGCGGCTGACCAGCGTAGATGCGCGGATGGAGTCACATTTGCAGTCACCAATAACAATGCTCTCTGGGAATTTCAGTCGGCCTGGGGATTTCACTCAAATTTACACGAGCCAATTTGAGAGTAGTGATGTTGCAGCATTTTACATAGAAAGTTTTTTTATGGGTAACTTTTATGAGGCCAATTTTCAGTATGATGAATTTCCAGTAGTTCCAGTATTAAAAAGTATGCTTCAGCATATGATTTCAGTATCACGCGTTTCATCAATTTGCAAAGTCAATTTAAAATATGCTCGATTTCTTGTTTCTAAGATTTCAGTAGATTATTCATGAGATAATTTTTCTGTGAGCTTCCAGTGAATTTTCAAAGATGAATGTTTTAGTGAAGTTTTGCAGTCATTTTTGTAAACTCATTGTGAGCATATCGCATTTCCAGTGATTTTGTGGCGAGGTGAATTTCCGGTATGATAAAATCTTCAATTTAATAAAAATTCTGGGTGATGAATTTTCTAATGAACATTTGGGCTTGATCAATCTTCAAAAAGTCTTAAGTGAGTTAGCAATAAGAAATTTGTTTTTCTAATATTGCATTTTTAGTCAGGTATATTTTCGAATAAATATTTGAGCGTAATGAACTTCCAATAGAAAAGGATTATAGTCATTTTGATGTTAGTAAATTTCCAAAAGAATGTTGAGTATAATTCATTAGTATAGTAAACTTCTAATAAATTTTATAATGAGCTCTATAGTGAATTTGAGTATAATGAATTTCGAGCAGGGTGAAAGTCTCCGTGAATTATCAGTGAGGTGAATTTTCAGTACGCGTGAGAAATTTCCAGTAAAGAAAATTTAGTTTATTTTTGAGGGTTTTAGATTTTCCAATGATTTTTGAATTGTGTGAATTTTCTAGGGAATTTGAAGTATGGTGAATTTCAAGCCTAGAAAGGTTTCAGGTAAATTTCTAGTATGATCAATTTCTAGTATGGTCAATTTTTAGTATGGTCATTTTCTAGTATGATCAATGTCCAGCATAGTTAATTATACAGTAGATCACTACTGAATTTTCACCATAGTAAACTTTTGATTTCCAGGAAAGGGAATTTTTGCATGGTGAATATTCTGATGAAACCAAAAAAATACGCCTTCCAATTTGTTAAAATTTATGAAGAGTAGTCCTGTATTAGATTTGCAGTTGAGTGAGTTTTGTGAGGTGAATTCCCATCTTGTCAAATTTTTGATAAATTACCGACATGAACAATTTCCAGTGAATTTTCAGAATGATGGACTTTTAGTAATATTTTGAGTCTAATGAATTCTAATATTTTGAGTATGCCAAAGTGTTAAATTTTCTGTTAGGTGAATTTTTAGTATGATGATTTCCCAATGAATTTGTAGTATGGTATCCTTGTTATGGCAGATTCGCAGTATATAATGGTTTTGTTATGGTGAATTTGTAATCTGCAGCATGAAGAATAGTAGGCTCATATCATATTTCTCACAGAGATTTTTGGTATGCCATACTGAAATATGGGGTATATAATATCCCCCAGTTTCCTGAAAAAAATTTTTACTTACCAACTTACCTTACCATGAATTTGCTTAAACTTTTGACGTGTGCTTCTGCTTGCAATGCTTTGATTGTTCCATTGAACAAGATCCGCTCTTCCACTGTGCCAAGTGCCCCAGACCAAATGGCCCCTGGGAAATTTGGAGAAAAGATGGAGAATGTGACATCTGTTGTTTTGGATGTGATTACTGATATCGAGGTTCAGAATGATACCTTTTCCGCTTTAGCCTTGATTCCAGCATTGTTTGGAAAAGAGTTCTTGAACAAAACTGTCGATAATGTGCTGGGTCAAGGGGAGATGAACAGCACCTTTGTTGCTTTTAATAAAGTCCCTGAAGAGAATGAAGAAAAGATGGAGGAAGTAACCTTCATTGGCTTAGACTCAATCTCTAAATTGCCTGAAGAAAATGTTCAAGGCCAGACCTCTTCCGCTCCTGTTATCCTCGGACAAGTAGTTCCAAAGAATTCGTTTGTTGCTTTTGATTCATCTGTCAAAGATTATGAAGAGGAAATTGAGGATTCAGATTCTTATGTGAAAATCATTCCTGAAGACCTTGGAGAAAATGAGAAGGATGTGCTTTTTGTTGCTTTCGATTCAGCTCCTGAAGAACCTGAAGAACAGTTGGAGGTAGGAATCTCTTCAGCTTTGGAAATAAATCCTAAAAATCTTGAAGAAGACGAGGATATGTCACTTTCTGAGTTTGACAAACTTATGGGAGAGATCGGACAAATCGTGGAGGAAGCGACTTTTGTTGCTTTCGAACCAGTCTCCATAAAGCCTGAAGACGATGTCGAAAGTCAAGCCTCTTCTACTCCTGTTATTCTTGGACAGGTAGTTCCAAACAATTCTTTCGTTGCTTTTGAATCATCTGTCAAAGAACTTGAAGAAGGAGATAAAAGTCAAGCCTCTTCTACTCCCGTTATTCTTGGACAAGTAGTTCCAAAAAATTCATTTGTTGCTTTTGAGTCATCTCTTGACGAAATTGAGGAAGAAGCTGAAAGCCAAACCTCTTCTGCTCCCGTTATTCTTGGACAAGTAGTTCCAAAAAATTCTTTTGTTGCTTTTGAGTCATCTCTTGAAGGGCTCGAGGAAGATGCTAACAGCCAAACTGCTTCCACTCCTATTATTCTTGGACAAGAGGTTCCAAGTGATACTTTTGTTGCCTTCGATGAACCAGAAGATCTTGCAGATGATACATTTTCTACCTTGAATGTCCCTGAAAAATTTGGGGGTGCTTTCTCGGCAGAAGTTCCCAATGTCATCTTAAGACACAGCAATTGCTCTAACATCTCCAAAGAAGATATGTCTGCAGTTGCACTGGTCTATCCTCATGTTATAATTAACTGTGAGTTAGAGAAAAGTACCCTTATACCTAAGGAAATCTATGGACCGAACGCCAAATCTGACGTGGACAACGATTTCACTGTCATGATGTTCAACAAAGGCAAAATGGAATTCTTGGAGCTTGTGCTGGTGGCAGAGAAAAACTTCACCACTTGGAAACAACCCATCCTCTCTTGTGTTAGACCCAGAAGCGTCGGAAAAGGACTGTTTGAAACCCTGGTGAGCCTTGCTTCTCTCTTGAGAATGACAGGAGAAATTTCCAAAGGCTTCAAGTTTTTTAGCAGTGGCATATCTGCCTCTGGTTCCTTTGAAATGGTTGGGGAATGGACTTATTCTGTTGCATGCAATTATGAAAATGCAGCAGTAAGACCTGTGGCTGAGATTTCTACTATGATAATCAAGGAGCGTGTCCGGGAATGGAAGGTGGACTTGGGGTCGCAAGACTTCTTGAAGCTTGGAGAATGGCTGGAGCTTGACCTGGTCAAGATCTACCCCAACTCCATCATGCTTTCTTGTGTATCTGAACAGCAAGTTCCGGACATTTGCAGTTGGTCGGACGCCGATATCCAGAAGGAGGTGGAGAAGAACTTGTTCGACAACATCTAGTGAGATAACAAGGAGAGGGTAAGGAGCAAAAGCTTCCTCAGATTAAAAGAACCTCAAAAGAAGAGCGTTGGAAAGGAGCCTCAGAATTTGCTATATATAATTTGCTCTAAATTGCTCTAGAAACTAGCTTATATGAATTTCAAAGTAGAAGTAGAAATGATTTGATAGAAGAAAAGAAGGAGAAGGGGAGGGTGACAAAGATAATAAAAAAAGATAGGGGAAAGAGGAAAGAGGAAAGGAAAGAGAATGATAAAGAAAAAAAAAAGATGGGAGACAAAAAAGCAATAAAGGAAAGTAGAGAGGAGTGAGATCTGTGTTTTATATTTGGGGGATTTCTTTTTGCAACCGTTTTTCTTTCTGTGTAGGCCACACATACCCGTTTTAAAAGCTTTCATCATCATAAATAGAGAATTCGCAGTTCCTATAGAATTGTCCCTCATTTTTACTACACACTATAGAAACCAAGTGAAGAATCTGTGGTGACAACCGGAACGAGCGATTGCAATTGTCACTCTGTTCAGCTTATTACCTGACTCAGCCACTTTTCTGAACACTGTCAAATATTCGGTATAATTTCAGGTCCCATTCCAAAAAAAAAAAAAATTTTTGGGCCTTTCTCGTTTGTCAATTCATACTTTGTTGGGTCTAACCTTAATTTATCAATCTTCAGAAGGTGGTGGAACGTCTGCGAAGTTCACCAAGTGCACACCCGAAAACCCATACACCGCGATACACCGGAACAAGCAGATTTCGATCTCAACCTCCACGCATACGCATACTAGGAATACTACAACTATCAATATGGACTTCGAGCTAGAACCATCTTTGAACTCAGTTATTCAACAAGACACCTTGAAGTGGATTTTCGTGGGCGGAAAAGGAGGAGTGGGTAAAACCACCACTTCGTCCTCCATTGCCGTCCAGTTGGCCTTGGCATATCCAAAGGAAGAGTTTTTGTTGATTTCTACCGACCCTGCTCACAATTTGTCGGACGCCTTCTGTCAGAAGTTCGGAAAGGACGCCCGTAAAGTGGAGGGCTTAAGCAATCTTTCGTGTATGGAAATCGATCCTAGCGCAGCAATGACAGATTTACAGAACCAGGCGCAGCAATACAATAACGACCCCAACGACCCGTTGAAAAGCATGATGAGCGACATGACTGGCTCTATTCCGGGTATCGATGAGGCCTTGTCGTTCATGGAGGTTTTGAAGCATATCAAATCCCAGAAAAAAAGTGCCGACGATAAGGACTCCACAATCGCCTACAAGACCATCATCTTCGACACGGCGCCTACGGGACACACACTTAGATTCTTGCAGTTGCCTCTGACCTTGGAGAAATTGTTGTCGAAATTCCAGGCTTTGAGTGGAAAGTTGGGACCCATGATGAGCATGCTTGGAGGTGGTGGTGGCGCCAACCAGCAGGACATTTTTGCCAAGTTGAGCGAGATCCAGGAGAGCGTGACCGAGGTCAACGAGCAGTTCACCAACCCCGACTTGACAACGTTTGTGTGCGTGTGTATCTCTGAATTTTTGTCGTTGTATGAAACCGAGAGAATGATCCAAGAGTTGATGAGCTACAACATGGATGTCAACTCGATTGTGGTTAACCAGTTGTTGTTTAGTGACGATGATGACTGCAAGAGGTGTCAGGCCAGATGGAAGATGCAGAAGAAGTACTTGGGACAAATGAACGAGTTATACGAGGACTACCACTTGGTAAAAATGCCATTGTTGGGTTCGGAAATCCGTGGTATTAACAATTTGAAAAAATTTTCGAAGTTCTTGTTGAAGCCCTACGACCCGAAAACTGACGGTGACTTGGTGTTCGAATTGGAGGATGCCAAGTAGAGAATAGGGTCACGTGACAGGGAGTGCATGACCAAAATATCCTGCACAACTTTTACTTACCACGCAAACCACAAGCAACTTCACACTTCCACTCAACACCATGGCCAGGGGCAACCAGAGAGAATTGGCAAGAGCCAAGAACTTGAAAAAGCAGCAAGATCAAAAACTGAAGAAGGAAGGTGATCCCAAGAAAAGAATGGAGTCGGATGCAGAGAAGATGAGACAAAAGCAGGCGCTAGGTATGTTGATGCACAAGGCCATAAAGTAGAGCCATAATCAGAGCCATAATTAAAGTCATAATTAGATTCATAACAGCATAGGCTGTTAAAGAGGCAATATCTCACATTCTATGATTACTAACGAATAGCGGATGCTCGGAAAGCAGAGGCCCAGAAGTAGATATGTGGAAAACATGATCATAATTTCTCTCCGAATTGTTTATTTAATTAATACATAAGAAGCGAAGTGTGGATCTGTCTGAAGTCTGCGGTTCGAATTGGTGTTGCCGATGTACCAAGTGGAATAATGTAAGGATTAGGTGTACAGCAATGATCTGGTGTACGGGTGTAGCTCACTGTGTATATGGTGTGTATAATGCACTGAATCACTTTACCGATAGTAACACCAACACAATGTTAATCACCGAAGGTTACCACGATGTCAAAACTTCGTATGGCACCACCATGCGTCTCTTCACGTTTCATCCCGTAATGCCCGGCTACCCCAAGGCCAAGTTTCCCGGAGTGATTGTCTATTCTGAGATTTACCAGGTCACCGGCCCCGTATCCCGGTTCGCCAAGGACATAGCTGCCCAAGGATACGTGGTAGTGGCACCCTCAATCTACCACAATTTTGAGCCGTACAACGCCTTGGACTACGATACTGAAGGCACTGATAAAGGCAACCGGTACAAGATCGAGAAAGAATTACGGTCATACGACGAAGATAACGACTTGGCAGTGGAGTACCTCCAGAGCTTGTGCACGTGCACGGGCAAAATCGGAGCCACCGGCATGTGTTTAGGAGGCCATTTGGCGTTCCGTGCAGCACTCAACCCAGCAGTTTCGGCAGCGTTTTGCTTTTTCGCAACTGATATCCATAATCATGCGTTGGGGCACGGGCAGAATGATGATTCGTTAGCTCGTAGCGCAGAAATCAAAGGCGAAATTATCATGGTTTTCGGTGACAAGGACCCGCACGTACCTTTGGAAGGTCGGGACTTGATTCGCAGCACCTTGCGTAAAAATAAAGTGCAGCTTACATTTATGGAGGTCAATGGAGCTCAGCACGCGTTTATCCGGGACGAAAACCTGAAGGGACGGTATGATGCGGCGGTGACCAAGATGTGTTTTGAATGGTTGGTGGACTTGTTTCACCGCCGCTTGACGTTGGATTTGGGCGAGCCTGAAGACGATATCAAGGAACCCGAGAATGTGTGTTAGATGATACCAAAGATTATATACTGATAATGTGGGTGTCTTTGTGGCCTACTATGGTATAATAATTTAGTCTAGTCTAGTCTAGTCTAGTCTAGTCTAGTCTAGTCTAGTCTGGCCAAGTTCAGTAGATGCTTTAATACATGTTAACAGTCTAGTGTTAACTCCACTATAGGTAGAACACTATATATAGAGGTGTTATGAAGCCGACGACGCCCGATCCTAAAGATGGCCATTGCAAACGCCGTATCACGGACATCGGCCATCGGCCATCGGCCATCGTAGCACTTCGTTCAAACGTTATTAAAGAACATAACATCTAGTGTTCTTTGGTTTGATAATTGGTCTGGTATCTTTTAGTTCAGTCTAGAATGTATGGTATAGTATTAGATAGTCTGGTAGGCAAATTGAGCGGGTAAATCAGCACATACAGTTTGTTACATCTGTAAAGAGTTTAATACTGTATAGTGCATGGAAAACTTATTATTCAATGATAAGTTTAGTTTTTGTGTCTAATGTTATACAGAAGGGGAAATGTCGTAGAGTAAATTTAGTTCTTCTGGAAATCTATTAAATCTAGTCTAGTAATATTTTATTTTAGGTTTACTAAAGTTTATTATCTCTGGTTAGTCTAATAATGCATAGCAGTCTAAATTTATGACAGTATAGTACGTATACTACTGGGCTGTACGTATTCTAGTATTGTACGGAAATTCTAGAGGGCTTGGCTAGTGCAGCAGTAATTAGTACTGGTTTTGTGTGTACGTGTAGTATTTTAAAGCAGTCAACTATATCTATGGTTAGTATCATTGAGAATCCTTTATTTCTGTAAAAAGTCATATTTTTATTTAAAATGTATGGGAGGTCTAGATTGGTATAGTACCAGCTTGGTTTTTGGATGACATGATCTTAGTGGATAGTATTCCATTGAATGTTGCTTTTTGTTGATATAGCACTTAGTAAGCCTTATAGTTGAGTTCTCAATAGGGGTTTAGATACTTCAAAAAATTCATATAAGCTGCTCCTTCAGTCATGCAATTAGACCAATTAGCATGCCATCTATGAGTCATGACTGATGTCACGATGTTAGTCTTTGGTACACTGCTTTTAGACAGAATAGACTACCTATAGGTAATAATTGACCATTTGGCTCTAAATATTTATTAGTGTCTGTACGTGTATACGAGGTAGTCTATAGGAGTGCATATTTTCATGTTACAGGGTAGTCTACATCAGAACAGGAAAAATACTGTTATCCCATCCATATATGACATATCTATGAGAAGAAGTGTTAGTCTACATTAGTAGCCAAAAATCAAGTCTATAATTAGTTCTAGTCGATTTCACTAAGTAAGATTCAACATAATCAATAGTGTAAATTAATTCAAGTCCCTCCATTGGGTGCGCGCACGACCGAAAATTTCTCACGCACATACAGCATCCCCTAGCCAGGAAACTCTACCCATAAACTTACACCACAATGAGACCAATCAAGTTGATGGGACACGAGCGTTCGTTAACGCAAGTCAAGTTCAACCGCGAGGGTGACATTCTCTTTTCCGTGGCCAAGGACGCATCCGCCTCTATTTGGTACTCGTCCAATGGTGAGCGCCTAGGCACCTTGGAGGGCCACAAGGGTACCATTTGGTCTATTGATGTGGACAGCAAAACAGAGCTCTGCGCCACCGGAAGTGCCGACACTTCTATCCGTTTATGGAAGGTTCAAACAGGAGAATGTGTGTTTAAATGGGATGCTGAGTCGCCAGTTAAGCGCGTAGCCTTTTCCCCCGACAACCTGAAGTTGTTGGCCGTCAACGACAAAGTCATGGGCTCCGCGGGTGCAGTTTCACTCTATGATATCAATTACGACAACATATACGACCAGAAGGTGGAACCTAGCCTCGTGATCAAGACTAGACCAGGAGCATCGCACGTGACCGTGGCTGGATGGTCCGCTGAGGGTGAATACATCATCACGGGCCACAAGGACGGTACTGTATCGAAGTACTCGGGCCAGACCGGTGAGTTCATCCAGTCTGTTCAAGTTCACGGTATCCATAACGAGGAGGACAATGTACAGATCACGGATATCCAGTTTGCTCACGAAGACAGGCTGTATTTCATTACGGCGTCCAAGGACAAGAACGCCGCTTTGGTGGATGTCAAGACCTTTGAGATCTTGAAGGTGTACAAGGCAGATGCCCCCATGAACACTGCTGCGATTACACCCAAGAAGAACTTTGTGATTTTGGGAGGAGGTCAAGAAGCCAGAAACGTCACCACCACTTCTGGGGCCCAAGGAAAATTCGAGGCCCGTTTCTACCACAAAATTTTCATGGACGAGATTGGACGTGTTAAGGGTCATTTCGGACCTTTGAATACGGTGGCCGTGCACCCGGACGACTTGGGTTACGTTTCGGGCGGAGAAGACGGGTTCATCCGTGTGCACTACTACGATAAGTCGTACTACGACTTCGAGTTCGATGCTGAAAGAACCGACCGTGTGATGTCCCAGTCTCAGCAAGCTGCTGTATGATAGAGAGACGGTAGCGAGGTAGATAGTTAATCCGATACGATAGATACTGAAGTACGATTGAGTACATGAAGTAGTCGAAATCAGTATAATACCTGTTCCAGTACTCTAGATTTCTACACTTTTCATTACACCCCTACTTACTATAGTATTATCTCACTAATTTTACTCTTTTTAAAAGTGGCTTTTTAAAATGTTTGTTGGAAATGTATATTATGGACGGCTTCAATAAGCGGTTTATTGGAACAAAATTTAATTCCACAATGCAAAGACTAGTCTAGATTTTGAACCCCCTTCGATTTTTGGATTTTGATTTGACTTGTAGATTTAATACTGATCTAGTTCCACTTTTATATGTGCAGACTTTACACTAGTCTAAAATTATATGCAGAATATTATAATTTTACTTAAGTTGTAGCTTTTGAATTTACAGCACATTAGTGTGGTAGATACTAATACTAGATGATGAAGCCTAAATTCTTATGAGCCAAAAATCATCTCATTAACCTAGTGGTACTTAAATAATACACAATTTGTACAGTCTACAAATAAGTATTGTTTACGTCACAAAGTCTGTTGATTTTCTGAGTATCATCTAATTCAAAAAAAAATCAAGCAACCGATAAGATAGAGGCTTTTTCAAAAAAAAATCTCCCACTTCATAGTTCTCATTATTTCTGCGTATCTCTAACAACTGTTCAATAATCAAACTACGCCAATAATTGAAGGACGATAAAAAAATATAAATGGTCTTTTTTTTTCATAATAATTTAAGTTCTAGTTCAGTTCAACCAATATTCTATTTATTAATTCGAAATTGTCTCTTAATCTGTTGTAGTATATTTATGTTTAATCACTGATATATAGTATTAGGCAAGAGCACGTGATGTGCGTGCACTTGAAATATAGTACAAGTGAATCTCGTGATTTCATACTTTATATATATATATATCACGCCAGACTTGAGGTTTCCAGGAATACCAATCGTCGCTCAACCAACAAAAGTTCGATATGTTGCATCCCTCCATTTTGTTTTTGGGTGGATGAACAACCCAGCGTAATACCGATGGACTGCATATAATAATACATGAACAGACCCTTTTTGTTCCAACAACAAACGATTCGAAACGGTTATAGGATTTAAAAACCACTAAGAATAGGCTTTCACAGAGTCAGATGTTTACGAGTTTAGTTTCATGACTACGACTTATATGCAGGCAAATAATATCCTCTGTTTGTATTTAAGGTATTAATTAAAGACATGGTTTTGTAGACCACATTAGTGCTACCGTGTTCTAATTTATATCTATTGATTCTAATGTTCGTGTCATTACTCATTATATGCAAGTCGGGCTAGTTGTAGGCTCCGTCAATCTAGTGGTTTGCAGCCCGCAACGAAAGCAAGCCCTGGATACACTGATTATCCTTTGTTCTCTGCTTATTCATCTGATTGGCATCGAGCGCTCCCAATGGCTTACGGTCCTTCGGCGTAAGCTTGAACGTCATAAGCTGTGTGGATGCTGAGGCAGATTGCCGTGCAAACTCTGGTTGTTTCTTGTTGGTGAGGTTCATCACAAGCTCCGCCTGAGGGTCCTTTTTCTCGCTTGCAAGGATTTTCGATAACAACGTGTTTTTGTTGGCGTCCTTGGTCATGAAAGGCTGCAAGTTGGACGTGGAGTACGACCGGATCGGCGACAGTTGCGCCATGGCAGGACTTTCTGAGAAGTGCTGCGAATGGGACTTGATGATCGAGGGCCGAATGGGCGTAGACTCGTAGAGAGGAGTAGGAGCGGTTTCAGTAGGTATAGCAGATGCAACAGTCGACGAGTCAGGCGTGGGAGGCAACAAGGTGACCTCCTTATCGGTGGACTTAAGTCTGCGGAGCGATTGTCTCTTATTCTGGAACCAGATCTGGATGGCCTTCTCGCTCATATTGACCCTGCGAGCAATCTCAATACGGCGGGCCTTTTCGGGTGTGGACCCATTTAAAAACTCCTGGTTCAAGATGGCGAGCTCGTTAGGCGAGGTTCTTCTTCTCTTGCGGCGGGCCAATGAGGCATTGTCTATAGATGGCTCCTGCGAGGGGTATGTAGCAGGCGAGTGGCTGATGAAGGCAAAGTCTCTGGAGGGGGACGTGACGGCCTTTCTTTTGGTTGCGGGACGGATCATCGAGTCGTTAATGGAGACGTCTGCATCTGAGTCCATGGATGTGTTAGAAATTGTCACTGTTGCAGGAACAGTAAGGGGTGTGCTCGAAACGATGGCAGGTACAGTATTGGGAGTGTTCGAGACCGTGACAGTGGCAGCGTTAGAAATAGCATTGTGAGAATTGGAGAGAATGGAGTCACTGATGATCTCCTTGTGGCTTGGACGAGACACGGGGCTCCTTTGCTTCGGGACTTCTAAAGATGTGTCCGTGCCAAGCGGCGTTTGGTAGAATGCAGATGAGGGAGTGGTATAGCGAGGCGTTTCTAGAGGCGTCAAGTTGCCAATTGTAGGCAAGCGTTGTTTATAGGGTGTTTGTTCCACAGAATTGAGAAGCTCAGATAAAGGCGGAAGTTGCAAATTTGGCTTAGAGACTGAGTGCCGAAGACGGTCTAAAGGAGGCAACGATTTTTCAGGTGTAGAAGAAATAAACATGTTCATAGTAAAGAATGTCAGGAAATGGAAGGAGTGACGAGCCTCTGTTTGAATCAAGAGGCGGTTATGTGGAATAGAAAGAATGTACAAGAAAAGTAAAAAGAGATAAAAACTCACAGTCTGGGAAAGATAGGGCTATATATAAGCGCGAGTGGGCGTACCACGAATGTTTCATGAGCCTGGGAGTAAATAAAACAAAAAAAAAAAAAAACAAACGCACCGCTTGCATACGTTTCCTGATTGACCTTAATGACAGACACCATGCAAGTAATAAGAACGAAGAAAAATAAAAGGCAGATGTGCGTATGCACGCCCTGTTTATGTTTACATTTCGCGGTAGATTACGTGCGTTTCGTGATTGTTTTGGAACGCGAACTGCATGCGCCTAGGCCAAGGGGGACCCTTCTTGCGCTACTAGACCCACCACGAAATCTTAGATCCTAAAGGGGACTAAAGGTAAGTCAATACAGTATCCCAATAAGAAGAGACTAATTACAGAATTGAGGAGAATGTTCGCGGGTGCGATTGAAAAAGAGTACGTGAATAAGACGTGCCTGAAATGCCGGGAGAGTTGCTTCCTGCAAGGGTAATTTCTCGTTATTCTCAAGGTCGTTTCCGATGAGTGCATGTTCTGTTCTGGTAGCACTAGCGTGAATCTCGAGGTTTCGCGTGCTCAAATTTCCAAACAGGGGGATGCGACATTGCGTTTATTGCGGAGGATTGTGTGTATGGGGTTGCGACATTCGGGAATAGTGCGACATCTGGGAATAGTCTAGGACACTTTGTGCAAATGACGCGCGTTTGGGCACTAGTTTAGACACTTATGTAAATACGGACTGCATGCCACGGTCTTTGCGTTTCAGTTTGTAAACGCACATTAAATCACGCATATGCAGGCACACACACCACGCGAATCGGGACACCGGACCTTATACCACGAAAGCGCGCTAATTGCCAGGTCACGTGCAAACTCTAACGTTATGATTAGACTAAAATTACCATGTGATGATACACGTCAGATTTGAATCACCTGCAGATAAATTAAAGACGTGTTTACGTGAAACATTATTAAACTTCGAACAGAGTCGTCACATATATCAGGCGATGTGGAATTTAATTTTAAGTCACATCAAAAGAATATTAAGTTACAATATCATTCGTATGCAGATAGTCACATTAGTTACGAGACATGTAACAATGATAATTTGATGCTAATTCGAAATCGGTAAGGTTACAATCTTCATCAATAGAGTTGTTGCGTGATTATTATGTATAGACACGTCACACTTTGTCCATATAAGAACACTGATACGACGTTGTACTGCACGGAATGCACTGTTTAGTATATACACTAGATTCCCCAAAATGAGTTATCCAAATGTTATACATTTAGATCGTTTTTGTACTTTAGTAGTTTTTTAGTTTTCGATCTGTATCAGAAGGTCAGGTATATGCAGGTACACCTCCCATTTAAATAACTATTCCAACCCTTTTCGCTCCTACAATTTTTTTTCTATTCAATCCCTTTTCTTTGTTAATTCCTTGATTTGCTTCCAAATCTGCTTTCTATCTTGTATTCACCCTACTCTTATTTGTCGATACAGGTTAGTCACGTGGTCCACAGTGTGCGACGAGCCAAATAACCATAATACAAAAAAAAAGACAGGTTTTCCATACATCTATAGAACATCTTCTAAATAGATATCTCTAGTAATTCCATAATAAACTCTATAGTATATAATAAAAGGAAGATGTTCCTGTACAAAACTTATAGTACATATATCTATATTATATCCAATGTGGTGTTGTTATGTCCTTTATAATGTGGGTTAACCTAATCTTGTATTCGTTGATGGTCCCTCAAAGAGAGGAACCGAAGCGGCTTAAATAACTTTGAGAGAAACGTGGCATCGAAAAACTCTCCACCAGAACAATGGTAAGGATTGTTCCAGAATATTCGAAAGGACCATCATAGTACTTCATACAACGATGGTCGTGACACGGAGTTTGCAATGGTCATTGTAAAAATCGGACTGAGAGGCTTCATAATACCTCCAAAGGCAGAGCCCTGCCTATGGTGGATCTAACAGGTGTATTCTTGTGTGCATCAATGCTCAGATATCAGTGTTCATTACAAATGTAAAAATTTTGGGTCTTGCAATAGCTTTCATAGAAATCCAGACTAAAATTTCTCTTACAAAGTCAATGATTATTTTGGCTATTCGTAAAATCGTATAACTGTATTGCAGAGAGCTACTCATGATGGACCTTTCATTATAGAAAAAGTATTCATAGTTACCCCTGTGAAAGATATTTTTATGGGGAATCCTATATTACATAATAATCTATGGATTGGGGGGGGGGTGTAGATATTTCTCTAGTAAGGTCAAAATTTGAGATTCTTTTGTTGCCTGAATAAGCATTTGTGAGCGTCTTTTGGTTTATGGCTCCCAAACGAAGGGATATGGGACTCATTAAATAATTTTTGCTACCAAACTGCTGAATTTTTAAACGGATGCCTGACTTTTTTACAAGATCAACAACTCATTTGTTAAACGTAGGCTCAAAGACTCATATGAATAGAGTACTACTCATAGTGAATCTAACACTATCCAAAGTGACACTAAGGCTACCCATACCGGGTCTTCTAAAGCCATATTAAGTGATCCATGTTAAATTATTGTTAAATTATCTAGGAAACTCTATAATAAGTTCCATAATATTGCTCAATGGTAAAGTCCTATAGGACATATTCTATGGTAACATTATGCAGTAGGTAATTCCATATTAAATACGATAATAAAACTCTACACTAATTATTAGAGCAGGCATTCGATTAGAAATTGACTATTTAAAATACTTTGTCAAGAAAAGACGCCAGGCCGCAGTCTCCACTTTATGGGCGTAACCCTAGGTCCGAGCTGCCTATGCGAACAGAAGAAGTCCACGACGATGAGACATTGCCAGAGGGATGGCAGAAGGCGTTGGAACCCAGCTCCGACACACACTATTACTACAATAAATCCATGGGTATTTCCATGTGGGAGAAGCCCACGGATTAACCAAGGGCCCCAGGCTGCAGCAGGAGAAAAAACCCAAGCGAGAAGCACGATCTTCAGGAAAAGAGAGCCATGGAAGAGATAAAAAGGACGGCCACCGCAAAGACGGCCATACAAAAGACAATCATACCAAAGACGGCTACGGAAAGAAACACGAGGACAATTTTGCCAAGAAACACGAGAATCTCCTCCGAAAGCAAAAGCAGACGCAGTACAACGAGATGCGGGAAAAAGAAAAATTGCTCCAGAGCCTCATTGCTCAGACACAGCTGGACGTGGTTGGAGAAGAAGCGGCTTGAAGAGCAAGCCAAGTCCGAACGTATAGCCAAGCTCAAGGACCGGAGGCGGCGCAAGGAGTTGGCCAGCCGAACTGAAAAGGAGAAGAAAAACCCCGGTCTCCCCCGAAATCTTATAGACAAAGACGCTTGCCCGGCATGTGCCCAACCTTATCAAGAAACACGAAGCGGAAATGGGACACGATCATCTCAAGGGCCGTGCCGGCGAGTTGGTCATGGTGCTTGCAGCCAAAGAGGCCAAGAAAGAGAACAACTTGCCCCTCCCAAGGAGTTGGATGGGGCTAAATTAAAGAAGCTCAAGGTCTTTTGAGGCGAGTGGATGGACAAAGTGGTGATATCAATGAAGATTCATCATTAATAAATCTTGTTAATGGTATACCTCGAATTTTTCTTTAATCACCTAAAAAAAACAAAAAAAAAAACAATGGTATTTCTTAGTAATCTTTCTATAATAAATTTCTGTGGTACGTGATTTGTAATACTTATTGAATTCCTTTAGTTTTATCAAGAAAAAAAAAAAATAAAAAAAATAAATAAATTGGAGCTTCTCGAAACCGGATTTCACTCAAATATGTCTCACCCAAGACTCAATGACGTTCCCTTTATCCCCTCAATAGTCCATACTCTTTGGTATCTTGTCCACAGGTTTATACCTTTGAGTGGTGCTTTTCATATTTTTTATTTTAATTCGTCTGTCCATTTACCTTTGTTTCTTTGTATCCATGGTAGACCTATGGTAGCGCCCTGCATAGAGACATCGTGAGCCTATGCTGTTCAATCTAGTGAGTTACCACAAGCTGTGGCGAAACCCAAATGCTTCTCAACTAATCACATCAATAATATTGTCTGACGATGATTTGTACACACTTACCTCATGTCGTTGTATGCGAGATCACTCTATATTGGCTGCAAAAGTCACGTAGTAACTCTTGCCTTTGGCGAAGTGCATTACTTCAAACCGGAAATTTCCTAAATAATTCAATCTCTGATTTATCCTTAACTTAATTCTAAGTACCACAATAAAAATATATATATATAGTAGTACCTCTGAATGCTTTAAATCCATGTTATAGATTCAACCTGCATGTAAAATATACATATCACGTGATTGATACAGATAGTCTGCATATAAAAATACTACCAATGGATCACGTGATAAGTCACGTGATTAAAAATCACGTGACACGCACGTGGGTATCAGCTCAACCGTTCACTAAAGTACCCACACAGCATGTTTCGGAAGCTTCTAGCCGCCACCCTTCTCGTGGTGGTCCTCCAAGCACTCCTTAGACGGCACCCACACACGCAGCTTTTCACGGTTTCTACCGGAGAAGTCAGCGCCGAAAATGAGCACCGCAATCTCGGGCTAACCCCCAAGAAACCCGTCAACATCCAAAACCCTCTAACCGGAGCCAAAAAACAAATACACGGTCGTTTCCTCCACATCACAGATCTTCACCCCGATGAGCACTACAAAGAGGGCTCGGACATTAGCAACAGCATGTGTCATGGAGGTAAAGGAGAAGCCGGCAAATATGGAGACGCCATTTTGGGCTGCGATTCTCCACTCATTTTGGTGGAACACACCCTAGACTGGATCAAGGAAAACCTTAAGGATAAAATAGACTTTATCGTATGGACAGGCGATAATATGCGCCACGATAATGATCGGAGTTGTCCTCGGACAGAGGAAAAGATCTTGGAAATGAATGAAAAGATTAGCAACATGATGCAGGAGCGGTTTGGCGATTTGCCCATTCCTTCTTTGGGCAATAACGACGTTTATCCGCATAATTTGTTTGCCGTGGGGCCCACCCTTCAAACCAGAGAGTTCTTCAAGGTGTGGCGGAGCTTTGTTCCTCAACACCAGATGCACACGTTTAGCCGGGGTGTATACTTCTTCCAGGAGGTGATTCCCAACCGGTTGGCGGTGCTCTCTATCAACACCTTATACTTGTTTCAGTCTAATCCTTTGGTAGACTCTTGTGACCGCAAGAAGGACCCGGGCTATAAGCTTTTCTTGTGGTTGGGCTATGTGTTGAAGGAAATGCGTCAACGGGGAATGAAGGTGTGGTTGACGGGACATGTGCCTCCCAATGCCAAGAACTATGATGTTTCTTGTCTCCGCAAGTATGTGGCATGGTCTCATGAGTACCGGGACGTGATAATCGGCGGGCTCTATGGCCATATGAACATGGACCACTTTATTCCCTTGGACTCTGTGCAGGCATACAAATCCATTGCTTCGTCTCTTGGGGAGACGGCACTAGCTTTTGAAGATTCAAGTTCCGATTCAGCTTCCGACCTTTCTGATACCTTAGAAAACCTTTACATTCGTCAAGGCGAGTCACCTGACTTCAGTATCTCTTCGTCCCGCTTTTCTGTCCAAGGCGGTGTTCCCAACAATAAAGTCAGTTACATGGAGATGCTCCGGGAAACCATTTATGGAGCCATCAAGGGCAAGAGAAAATCCGGTCCCCACGGCGAGCGGTACCTGGTGGTGCACGTTACCCCCAGCGTCGTGCCCACTTTCAACCCTGGTTTCCGGGTCTGGGAGTATAATATCACTGACCTCTATGAGGAGGAGCTGTACCATGTACAGTCGTGGGACTCGTTCTTACAGAAGCTCGATTATCTCTTGGAAGAAGATTTTGGGGTCTTCAAGGATGCAGGCGAGTCACGCGACAAATACCCCATGTTCCTGCCTGGTTCAGCACAAGCCGAGTCACGTGGGAAAAAGAGGGACAAATCTTTCCCACCAAAAATGCCATCTGATGTTGCTCTTGGTCCTGCTTATGTTCCTCAACTCTTCACTCCGGAGCGCTATGTGCAGTACTACCTTGATTTAAAGCTGCTCAACGCTGGCAAAAAAGACTTTGCCTATGAGATCCAGTACGCCACTGATGATAAACAATATGCTATGGAGGTCCTCACAGTATCGCTGTGGTTGAATTTGGGACGCAAATTGGGACGCAAGGGCAAGAAGTTCCAAAAGTTGTGGAACACTTTCCTCCACAACGTGTTTGTTGCATCTGACTATGAAAACCTCGGATACGGCTAGTCAGATAGTCAGGAGGCCATAGAATTCGTGTGGCTCGTTACATCGCTATTAGATAACCATGTGGGAGTAGATTCCACGTGACAAGTCACGTGGATAGTTAGACACTCACGTGCAAAATGCACGTGCCTTCCTCAATATAAATCAATGGGACTATAATCACGTGACCAGGGCTTCACATTAGGGTTTGCACATGACTGTTTCGTGCACGCGCGAACCATCACGTGGCTGGGGAGTCTGGCGCGCCCAAGTTAAAAATTTTCCATTCTCCTCCCCCTCCATCTTTATTGAGTGCCATTAAATACTCCTAACGAAGAAATCAATCGAAATGGGTGGAACTCGTGAAAAGAAAGTTCAGTACTTCGCTAAGTTGAAGGAATTGTTGACCGAATACAAGTCTATTCTTGTGGTCGGTGTTGACAATGTCTCCTCTCAACAAATGCACGAGGTCAGAAGAGCCTTGAGAGGTGAGGCCCACATTCTCATGGGTAAGAACACCATGGTGAGAAGAGCCGTCAGAAGCTTCTTGTCCGACTTGCCAGAGTACGAGAAGTTGTTGCCTTTCATCAAGGGTAACGTTGGTTTCATTTTCACCAACGGTGACTTGAAGGCCATCAGAGAGACCGTCATCTCCAACGTCGTTGCCGCTCCAGCCAGAGCCGGTGCCGTTGCTCCTAAGGATGTGTACGTCCCAGCTGGTAACACCGGTATGGAACCAGGAAAGACCTCTTTCTTCCAGGCTTTGGGTGTCCCAACCAAGATTGCCAGAGGTTTCATTGAGATTGTCTCTGACGTCAAGGTCGTTGAGGCCGGTAACAAGGTTGGTCCTTCCGAGGCTTCTTTGCTTAACTTGTTGAACATCTCTCCATTTACCTATGGTTTGACTGTTGTTCAAGTTTACGACCAAGGCCAGGTCTTCCCTGCTGACATCTTGGATATCACCGACGACGAGTTGGTTTCCCACTTTGTCTCTGCCATCAACACCATTGCCTCGATCTCTTTGGCTGTCGGTTACCCAACCTTGCCATCTGTGGGTCACTCTGTGATCAACCACTACAAGAACGTCTTGGCTTTGTCCATTGCCACTGACTACACCTTCGAGGGTTCTGAGGCTATCAAGGACAGATTGGCCAACCCAGAGGCTTACGCTGCTGCTGCCCCAGCTGCTGCTGCTACCACTGAGGCCGCTGCCGAGGAGGCTGCTCCTGAGGAGGCTGAGGAGTCTGACGACGACATGGGTTTCGGTTTGTTCGATTAAGCTAACTTAGTAATAAGATTCTAGTCCTCACTGATTCAATTGTAGAGATTATCTGATTCCCCTTTGCTGGTAAAATTTTCCAATAGTTTATTGACATAGTATATTAGGCTAACCTCTAGGTTCAATTGGTGCGACATTTTGTCTTTCGTGATCTAAGAACAGACCATCCCTATACACACCCAAACCACCTCTGAACCTCTTACCCGAATTCAAAACGTTTGCTCCTCTTTTGGGAGGCCTTAATTCTTCGATCATAATAGGCTGCCCTTCCAAATCATGGGAGGAGCAAGGCCTTATATATATCCATTTTTCGTTAGTGTTGCGCTACTACTGCAACACGATGCAGGGGCTGCAGCTGAAACATGCTACAACCTCAACTTCTAAATCGAGGCAAGGGATGATGCATGTGCAGCGTTTCAAAATTGGCTGCTTTTTTTTGTTGGGTCTCGGAAAATTACTTAAAGCGGAGGCCCTGCCGTTTGTATTTTGGTTTCTAGTGAATAGGTGTGCCACGCGACTCTGCACGGCTAATGCTCACCCGACTCTAGTGGAATTCGTGCAGTTTACCGCCGTTTTTGGTGTCGTCTAGTGGCACGCCATTGAAAGAGTCACGTGCACGACTATATACAGGCCATACAATTTCCTTTTGCACCCATTGTTGGCATTTTAGGTGCTTTACATAGTGTTCCGCTTCCAGTGCCTTTGAGCCTTCACAACCAGCTTTTGTTTCCAAACTACTTTATTCTTTGGGACTAAAAAGTCACAGCACCAAACTCCCAAGTCCAACTCTGCAAAATGAAGCAGTGGGAATCAGAACACTCCTCGCCTGTTTTTGATTTACACCTCGTGGGCTCTCCTTCCAAACACTTGTCAACTGAAAATGTGCCTGTAGGGGAATGTGTTTACACCGTCTTCGATTCTGGGAGAAACTTTCACGAAGAGGGCGATTTCGGAGGTTTCAACTTTCACGAAGACGGCGGCTTTCTGGAGCATGGTATTGGAAAAGTGTCTTCTTTTGAAGAGGCTCTTCGCACACCATCTCTGGACTCATCGCCAACAAATGCCTTTAGTCGACCTGGAATAGCCGAGCCGATTCGCCAAAACAAACTTACCCAGGGACTTGCCATGATTACAAACTTGTGTTTTGAAGGCTTCGACCATCTTGAACACGTGCCTCAGGTTTTGATCAAGTTGAGAAATGTCTTGATGGAGACAATTTACTACTGCATTGAGGTCAATCGTCAAGTTTATGAGGAGTTTGTCTTTTCCATTCAACAGAAGAGCAAGTTGTACATGGAGCATTTGATCCACAAGGCCTTGATGATGTGCCAGAGTGACTCCAGGTCCACCACCTGCTACCACGTTATCAAATGTGTACATGACATCACGTTGTTGACCTTCACCTTTACTAATCCCTACAAATTCACGAGGTTGTTGGAACAAGATTCGCCTTTAACGCTGCAAGAAGGACTGGCACTGAGTGAAGACTCATGGATCCCAAATTTTGGAGCAGAGAGTACCTTCAGTTTGGTACAGCTTCTCAAGACAAACCGCTCGCTCATCAACTCCATGACGGAAATCAAGGAGAACTTTGCTAATCCCAAGTCTAACGAGCTTGTTAACGACACTCCGCGAGACCTCTTCCGCTTCGAGTTCAAAGAGATCCTCAGTCTCCTCAAGCGCATCAACCTGATTCTTTTGAACAACTGCATCCCTGATGAAGGTATCTTTGCATACTACGCAGAGCTTATCCATGAGGGGAACTATACTCCGCATGACCTAGATTCGCTTGAGGAGTACTTGTGTCATTTCTCAAGGCTCCAAGATTTCGTGAAGCAAGTTGAAGTGTCTCCAAACACCGATCCCTTCTACTCCCAGTTCAGCCACTCCCTAAGAAAAAGGAAAGCAAGATATCACCAGAAACAGAGGAGAGAAAATTCTTACAACAGGTTGCATTCCTTAGGTCCGCTCTTTCATAAAGACAAAAAACTGGGTTTTGAAGATGACAAGGAAAACGCCCGGTTTCATTTGTACCAGAAGTTACGTCAGAAAGGTATCGAGATCCACCCAAATGGCACTCATAACATCCATGTCACCACTGAGTTCTTGCGACAAGTTGACGAGAAAAAGAGCCAGATCATCGAGGAAATTGCCCAAAGAGAGATCTTGGAGGAGAAGCGGGAGCTCGATTCTGATGACCAATACTTGGATCCCGAGAGGTCTCCGCTGACATTCTCTCTGAGCGAAGACAAAGAGATCGATGAAAAAGTTCAGTACATACTGCAGCAGAAAAAGCTCATCCAAAACTCATTCCGAGCGCTCATTTGCAACTTCCCCAAGTTGAAGTGGTGCACGCCCTTACAATCGATCAACTACCTCCAGATATTTGTGGATTTGTACAATGAAATCTACCACGAGGACCTAGTGATTGAGCAGAACTACGACGAATCGGGAAACATGGAGGATACTGTGATTAGAAGAATGGATGATGTTTTCAACGTGAAGAGGGGCCACTATAATTTCCGAGAGCATGTTCCCAAGGAAGTGAAAATCCCCGACTTTGTTAATTTCTTCAACAAAGATTTGCCCGAAGAAGACGGCTTAATTTCCCAGAAAAGTGAGATTCACCACAATCAAGGAAACCAAGAAAATGTACCAAGTGTACAGCATAGCGAAGGTCAATCCATTGATAACGTGGGGCCGGATGCAGGAGAAGTTGCAAACGGAACCGTGAACACCAATCGAGTCCAAAACGAATTTCCAAATGAGCTAAAGATGAATCTTTTGAAGCATGAAGAAGCGTTGACAAGGTACAGAAAGTACCATCGAGAATATGACAGCAAATACCAGGAGGCATATGAAGTGCTCTGTGAAAGTGAACACATCAACCAAGCAGAGCAGTGGAGTGCCTATTTTTCCCATTTGAAGGAAGGTTTTGATTCCGATCGCATGCATATCACCAACTGCAAAATCGGCTACGAGCTTGAAAAAAACGAGCTTGAAAAACGGAAGTCTTTGACGGGATCGGAAACTGGCGAAGAGACATCGCCAGAAAGATTGCCAAGCTTCACATCACCCAGTGCCAGCAACGAGCAGAATTCCGACCCTGAGTTTCCTGAAGGAGGAAAAATTCCACTTTCTCTTAAGGTGTTTCAGTTGAACGAGGCTGTGGCGTATGAGGTGAGGAATATCCGGGCCGACTACGAAGATGCCCACGTGGTTAGAAAAGTGGAGTTCAAACGAGCCAAGTGTTACAAGTGCAAGTACATTCCGTGGCATAAACACTAGGAAACAAATGACTGGAATGTCTTCCAGTGGTCTTAGAGATTGTCATTCATTTCGATGTACAACATCGACAATCTCTTATTGAAAGTGAAGACATGGGATCATAAATGGGATACAGAATAGGAATTCGAATGTGTTTATCATGCAGTGTTTCTATGTACAATGGCCGATCCATACCACAACATTTGCATCTTCAAGGCTTCAATTATCCATCTGTGATGGTCTCGCATCTATCAGGCACACCTCTTTTGTGATGCCATTTCATTTGACTCTGTTCTTCCTTAATCTCTGGGCCTGAACAAGTCCTGCTTCTCCTGAGTTATGAGTTTAGGTTCCTCCACAACGGGCCGTTCGATCATCTGCGACAACTTGTCCTCCTTGGGCCACGACTGAGGTAACAAACCGGCTCTTTTGAAGAGAAAGGCTATGCGGTCGGAGACTCCAGCACCGACACCTAACCAGTACTTGGCCCTGTGGAAATCCAACTCGATTTGCTTATATGGTTTGACACCTTGGGCCTTTTCGTCGGGCGAAAGCGGCGTGGCGATGGGGTTATAAGTCCCAAGAACCTCGATGGGCAAGGCGTCACGTGCCTTACGGGTATTGGCAACCACAATGTTGTATACCGGCTGGTGCTTCCTTCCGAACCGGGCGAGGCGGATTTTGAGGGCATTATTGGGACTCATGGTGGAGGAGGAGTGGTGATGCTATGTCTTTTTACGCGAGGTGGGAAGTGCACGACTGCACACCGGCTGCAAAGACATCCGTACACCACAAGGATCACCAAACAAATACCTTTTTCCAAAGCTGTCAGTTCGTTTCCTAAACCTTCTATTCCATTTCCCAAAGTGCCAATTCTAATCATGGTCGTTGACTCATGTTTTTGGCGGAAATGGTGGGATTTTTCTGATGTGCCAAGAAATTGGTGTTCTCAACTAATGGTTTTGACCAAGGCCCTCACTCACAACAAGAAAATTGTCAGAAAGTCGAGGTTTAATAGGGGGTTCGAGTTGGTGGGAGTTGCTGAAATATGTGACATGAGTCGTGAGATATGAGACCATGTGGCTTTGATGAGACGAGAACTCAAATATAAGGAATCTGATCCCAAATTTGTCTTTGTATGAATCAGCTTTCTGTTCAAAGAATTATATTTTTATTTATGATTTTCAGTGGTTGTTCATTTCAATCGTTGCACCCATACCCATGGAAAGACATGGAACATGTGATTGTCTGAAATTTGCACTTGAAAACTGAGTTATCAATGAAAGAGTTGAATTTCTTTCTGATCAGAGAATCCAATCTATACATTCCAGTCGTCTAGTCCTATTATTTTTTTTGTCCCAATTAAAATTGCATTGGTGGAGGTTCGAGTGGGTCTTATAAAACAAGCTTCGCCCCGGTGATCTGCGGTCAAATCAACTGGTTGACAGGGAATTAAGTTTCCGCTCATTGCATTCCAGCTTCCATTATTAACCATCCTTTCAAGATCTGTTCATGCTTTAGTGGCCAGTATACATGGCTTATCTCAAGTGGCTTACTATTCAACTATAATACTAATACTAAATAAGCATGCAATATTATGTTTCCAATAACTTTGCCCAGATACGATTCTTACTGGTTAACAATTCATAGTGTATGATGCTGGGATATACATTCCAGTAATGCACCATTAGTAAAGATTATCTTTAATACCCCTAAGTATAAGACTTAGTGTGGTCATGGGACTTTAAGTGGTAGAGTAGCCTTACTATTACGATGGATTGAGATTTCCAAGGTTTGGCCTCCAATGGCATCAAGAGACGCCGCAACGCCGCAACGCCGCATCCTACCATGAAGTCATGGACGGCGATGACGATGACGAACATGATGAAGTCTTATCTTATGAATTATAGCGCCAAAGACCGGATGCTGAGCTACAGAGACAGCTCCAGGCCACCGAGGCTCATCACAGCCACCACCACCATGGCGTTGCACACCCACATTCCCTCTCCCATCACCCTAACTTGGATGAACAACAACTAAAACATTACCAACACTATCTGCAGGCTCATGGTGTTTATGATAATGAGCAAAGTGATAGCACCGCCGCTACCGCTTTTGCTGCAGTTGCTAATGCGGCACGTTACAACAAAACCGGTGACTTATCAATAGATAACATCGACACCAGGTTGGTTAGCGAATAGTCAACCCATGTAAAATAGTGTATATTATAACTACCAACAACAGACGTTTTATTGACATTTAATCGTGATTGGTGAAGAAGTATACTCTAACTACATAGTTTTTAAGATTTCAATGGCCCGTGATCTCTCCTCGAATATTCGCGTTCGCATGAGTTCCCCACAACCTTTCTACCACGTATCACCGGCAATCTTGGTCTCTCATTATGGGCAGTGCACGACCCGTGATTTTTTTTTCCACAATCAAAAGTAATTGTATTTGTTTTTCACATTTCTTGAGCTCTAAACATTTTTGTCTTAATTATTTTCACCAAAATTTAAGGAGGATTATATAATATTAGGAGACTATTATTTAAGGTGCAGGTTCAATTATTGCTGTTCAACAGTCCGTTATTGAATACCCGTTACTCAGGTCCATAGCTTTGTATGCAGTCTTTTAGAACAAACTAAAATAGTGGTTTAATCGTACCCTATTCGGCATGAAGAAAAAAAAAACAGCTCCCAATTTTTAACTATGATTTTTTATGTTGAGCAGTTAGAGAATGCTCAGTAAATAGTTATAGTGAGTTACTCACAACTGTACAGTTTCGCACTTCAACTGCGAAAGTGAAAATACAGTGTTTTTCAAAACTATTCAAACCAGCGCACCAAAATGGTTCGAACCAAGAAGACAAAATGGTTCAAACCAATATTTCAAAAAAAGGTGTTTCGTACATCCCTAACAAGTTGTTGTATACAGGATAACAAAGAAACTAGTTCAGTTTCAGTTTCAGTTTCGTTCGTTTTTCACCCTTGATTGATATTGCAAGACTTCTGTCCGAAATGTAGTATCATATGAGGCAATCCTCCATTTTTAAGATTTAAGATTTAAGATTTCAGAATATTGAATTCTAATAAAAGTTGGTGTAAAACATTATGCCATTTGATTTGAATCATTCTGTCTTCTTGGTTTGAAACATTTTGTCATGCTGGTTTGAATAGTTTTGAAAAACACTGTAACTGCGAAAGTGAAAATAACTACGAAAGTGAAAATGAACCGTACCTTAAAAATAAAGGGTCAATAAATAATATATGATTGATTCAGTTTAATTAAATTTAGGCTGATTCCAAGCTTAAAGTCTAAAATGAAAAAGAAAAGTGAGGGAATTGAATCCAAAATTAATATGGATCAGTCTATTCGACCATGAAAAACAATATTCTAGTATAGTTTAAAAAGATATCTGTTAGATTCTTGTTGTAACGTTAAGCACTAATTTATCTTTATTCGTTGATGATTCCTCAAAAGGAGGAGTCTGTGGTGCTTATATAACTGCTCAAGAGAAGGGGGGCGCTGGTAGCTGGCTGGGTTGATATTGGGAAGGTATATATGGTCCAGTTGATGTCCTAGATATATTACCTTCCACCACCAAAGACCTATGGATTATACAAACCATATTGATTTCATGGCACAATGCTCCAATATCACCATAAAATCACATCGGACCAGAACCAGGTACTTCTAGAAAAAAGGTATCATCTTAGTGTCCTTACACAATGGTCATTGTTGGTATCAGGCAAAGAGGCTTTATAATTACCTAAATAGGCAGAGCAATAATTTTGGCTGATCTGACAATATCTTAAAATATAATTAAGACAAAAATACTTTTTATATACGAATCAAGTCTGCAGACAAATTCATTGAGTCACTGAATATACTTGGTTTTATATACTGATCCAGTCTTTAGTCATATCAGCTTCATTCACTTATCTGTTCATTATGTTTTAGACATTCTAAGAATAGAACAATAACAGCTATATTATTTCTATCACTAAAACCAATTCCGGTTCAAAAGCCTAGTAATCGCTACAGTATCCAACAATTCACTATTCTGAACTACTACACTACACTTCTACACTATACTACTACACTACACTACTACTACTACTACACTACTACTACTACACTACTACACTATACTACACTACACTACACTACACTACACTACACTACACTACACTACACTACACTACACTACACTACACTACACTACACTACACTACTACACTATACTACTACACTATACTACTACACTATACTACTACACTATACTACCACATTATACTACTACACTATACTTGTTAGATTCTTGTAAGCACGTAAATTACCTAATCGAAACTATATTCATTGATCATTCCTCAGGAAGAGAAATCGGCCACTATTAAATAGTCTGCCGGAAAGTAGCCGAAGGGGTGTGGTAACGGTGAACCGAGAAGGGGCGTAGTAGAATTGGTTCCCGATTAACTGGGCACTTGAGCTCAATCCCTATATGGGTTGTATTCCATTCATCTTGGATCTAACAATACCACTACACTATACTACTATACTACACTATACTACTATACTACACTATACTACACTATACTACTATACTACACTATACTACTATACTACACTATACTACTATACTACACTATACTACTATACTACTATACTACTACACTACTACTCTACTACTATTGTTATGTTCTTTGATACATTTATGGCTTACTGCTCGTTGATGGTTCCTCAAATAGAGGAATCGAAGCGACTTATATAACTTTGAGAGGAACGTGGCACTCGAAAAACTCTCCACTAGAACAACGGTAAGGATTGTTTTAGAATATTGACACGGCGTTTGCAATGGCCATTGTTAAGATTGGATTGAGTAGACTTCATAATAACTCTATAGGCAGGGCCTTACCTATGGTGGATCTAACAACTATACTACTATACTACTGTTAGATTCTTGTTGTTACGTCAGGTACTCTGTTTAGTATTTTCATTCGCCGATTATTCCTCAGAGAAAGATTTGGGGTATATATAGAGAGGTTTGGGGTGTATATAGAGAGGTTTAGGATGCTTGAACAGTTGGCGGTGAAGATAGCGTATCCTGCCGGTTGTTGCTAGGTGAAAAGGGGGAAAAATCTTCACATTTCATTCTGGTACCTCGGGTTTATCACATTCCCTTTTGGTTGTGCAATGATGGTGGAAGTGTGGCACAGTGGAATGACTATTGTTAGGATTAGACAGCGTAGGCTTAAAAACAATTTTCCAACAGGCATCTATCAACAACCAGCTGGATACGCCAACTCTACCACCAACTACTTAAGTAGCCTGATTCTCTTTCTGGAGAACCATCGGAACGAAGTAGAGTATGGGTAGTGTAGAGTAGAGTAAGGGTTATAAATTATCCAGTGGAGTAGAGAAGTATACACTTCAGGTGTATATCAGCTATATGTATACAAGAGAGTATAGTTATAGGTACACAGGGATTATAAGGTTATACAGTTTAGGTGGAAGAGTATAGACTAGAAATATAATGGAAGCTGGGGATGACTTATGGTAGGGTGACTTATGGTAGGGTGACTTATGGTAGGGTGACTTATGGTAGGGTGACTTATGGTAGGGTGACTTATGGTAGGGTGACTTATAGTATGTCGACTTTAGGACATGGGAAAACTTAGTGTAGACTTATGGAGAGAGTAGGTACATATAGATAAAAGGTATGGAAGACCATGGGTAGACTAACGATATAGTAGACCGAGACTTGTGTTAGGCTGATGGGTAGACTATAGATGAAGTATTAATACTAGTTCCAATACTCACACTAACGAATTTACCACCCTTGCTCCAAAACAGTCGATATTCCATGTCCATGCTCCAAAACAGTTTATAGTCCGTGCTTCATGTCCATGTCCATCCTTCATTCTACCTCTACCTCTACCTCTACCTCCTACTCTGACTCTATTCTCCATGCTTCATTCTCTACCTACTCTAACCCTCACTCTAACCCTCACTCTAACTCTAACTCTAACCCTAACTCTAACTCTAACTCCATCTACGTCTGTACCTCTACTTCTCTACCTCTACTTCTCTATACTGATCTTACACTGACTCTCATAACCTCTCATAACCTCTATTCCTTCTCTGTGATCCGAATACTGAAATAGGAGGGTACTACCGAAGTTGGATCTAACACCAGCCTGGTATTTCTACTCGAGGCAATGTGTTTTCTAATGCCATTAAAAAGGGAAGTTAAGTTCGTGGAATATTAAGTGGAATGTTAAGTGCGAGTTTACGAATTCTTCTTGCACTTGCTACTTACCATAAGATGATCATTCATCAAATGGACGTGAAAACAGCCTTAACGGTAATATTGACAAGACCATTTACATGAAACAGATTCCAGGCTATCCACAAAAAGATCAAGAATGGTTGCGACGAAAAATGTGTCTTGAAACTCAAAAAATCCCTATATGGTCATAAGCAGGCCCCACTTGTGTGGAACCCAGTGATTAATGACGAGATCAGCAAGCTGGGATTCAAACGAGCTATCAATGAAACATGCATCTACCAGAAGAAGACAAGGAACACCTTAACATTCATAGCTTTGTATGTGGATGATCTTTTGATAATTGGTAACAACTCAGCTGAGGTATCGAGGACAAAGGAAATGCTTAGTAGCAGCTTTCAAATAAAGGATTTAGGAGAAGCCAAGAAATTGTTTTTTGGTATGAACATTGTGGTGGGAAAAGGTTACACTAAGTTGCATTTAGGTGATTATATTGATGCTCTATTGCTAAACTATGGACTTGATGAATGTCGTTCAAATGTTATACCAGCGGAAGTGAAAGGATTTGAGAAGAATACAAACGAAAGAGATGAAGAACCTTGTGATGGAACGGAATATCGATTTATAACTGGCAAACTACTCTTTGCTGCAAACACTGTTCGTTTTGACATCAATTTCATTGTGCTGAAACTTTCCAGATACCTTAAGGATCCGTTAAACAAACATTTATCGTCTGCCAAAAGGGTACTTCGGTACCTCAGAGGGATAACGACATTTGGACTCATTTACGAGTCTAAACCACTTCGGGATCTTGTCACATATTCTGACGCAAGCTTTGCTTCGGAACCTGATGAAGGATATCGATCAATTACAGGGTACATGATAATTTTTGGTGGATCACCAGTGCTGTAGAGATCCAAGTTACAGAAAACAATCGCTGTTTCCACGCTCAATGCAGAATTGCTTGCTCTCAAGACAACAGTGATTGAAGCATTGTGGGTGCAAAATTTGTTAGAAGAAATTGATCACTACTACACAATTTGATTATTATCTTACTGTTAAGTTACTACCCAGTCAAAACTGGAGTTTTTATAACTGGGGTGTTAATAACTGGGATGTTAATTACTGGAGTTTTTATAACTGGGGTGTTAATAACTGGGATGTTAATTACTGGAGTTTTTATAACTGGGGTGTTAATAACTGGGATGTTAATTACTGGAGTTTTTATAACTGGAGTTTTTATAACTGGAGTGTTAATAACTGGAGTGTTAATAACTGGAGTGTTAATAACTGAAGTGTCAATTACTGGACTATCAAAGATTAAATTGTTAATGAATGTGCTGTAAAAAGACTTTACTTCTCTCCTGAGAAACTCATCGATGAATGAAAATTGCTCTTCAGACACTGACATAAAGAAGAACCCATTAGTGTTGGAAAATAACTCCGACTAAGAGCGCGCATGGTGCTCTAGGCTTACAGAGCATGGTTCGGATATTTCCCCAAACCTCGGTTGTTGGAACCAGCCGAGGATCAATGAAGGCCAACTCCCACATATATAAGGAGGCCTTCGCCACATCTACTATTAGCTAACTAATCGAATGTCTCTACTGAGGGAGACATACTAAAATGCCTCCCAAATCCAGACCCACCAAAACTCCTCGTACCGACAATGAGACTCAGCCTCTACCTGAAGTAAACACTTCACTTAAAGTGTTTACATATCTTGATGAGACAATGAGGTCCATATCCTACAGTAAGAGGGGACCTCTGGATCTTGAACCATGGTTACTCTACGGGCCACCTGATTTCCCCAACATTCCTAGCTGAGCTGGAATTATCACTTCTACAATTAGTATGACTGTATAGTGTGTCAATATAGTACAGCACTATTAGTATAATTTTCAAAGTAGCAGTACTGTCATACCAATTTGGACTACCCAGGAGCTGACTTGTCTTTTTATAAGTTCGTTAAAGCAGCACTCAAAGGAAAGTTTTCTCAGTCATCTTTCCAAGGGTACAATACTAGCGCAACGGTTCCTGAGTCTGAACTGGGAAAATTCCCTGGTTTTGCCGGATTTCTGAGTAGCTTCGGTGCTTTTGGCTGGAAAAGGGACTTTAATGAAGAGGAAAGGTTGAATTACGACCAACTTGTGGCCGAAATGATCCGCAAAAATTCAAATGAAAAAGTCAAATGTCACAATTGAATCCTTTTCAGCCATTCATCAGGTCGGAAAACCTCATCAGGTCGAAGAACCTCATCAGGTCGAAAAACCTTTTTTTTTTCTTTTTTTTCTTTTTGGAGTTCAGAGCAAGTCAATGAATTGGTTGGGGGAATTTAAGCAAAGGTGTTTCTAACGCCAGTTGTTTATGGACCTTTTAATAACTTACCCGTTTATAGTTTTCACGGTCCCAAAACCTTTCTACAAAATTTCATAGTGAAGTTTATTATTGAACGTCTACTGATTAGGAATCACTCGAACATTCCTCCTTCTATCTCCTATTTGAACTCGCTATCTCAATTAGAGCTTTTTGCGAGCCTTGAACTTCTGCTTGGGCTTTGAAACCCGGCCCTTTGCCATGGGCTTTTCTGGCTTGGGCTTTTCTGCAGGCTCGTCGTCCGACCAATCATCTTCCTTTGTCTTTTTGAACTTCAACCGGTTGTTCTGGCCACGGACTGGTGCCTGCTTGACTGCATCCAAGTAGGCATCGATACCACCCTGACCAGCCAATGGATCATCACGATTGGCCAAGTCCTTGAACACAAGCTTACCGTTTTTAGTCTCGACCTCGCGCTTGACATCCTTTTTGGTGAATTTCTTAGGCTTGGATGACGAGATGTGCAGGAGCGTCTGCCGGTCGAGAAGATTGAGTGGCTCATCCGTATTAAGAATGAACCGGTCCGTCCGGCCCTTACTGCCACCGTCACGGGCATCACCATCACCTTCCTCTGCTTCATCCTCAGACAGATCGTACACTGCCTCCTCATATGCAGACATGAAAGTCTTGGAATCGGCCGTAGAGGCGGATTCCTTCTTCTTGGCCCGTGCACGTGACTTCTTAATGTTGGCCACCAACTTCCGGTCTTGGGCCGGAATAGCTGCCTCCACAACCTCGGCTCCGTATTTCCGCATAAGTCTCTCGAGAATGTGCTTCACCTTCAGCTTGAAATGACCCTTGTGCTCATGTGACCAGCCCATCAATTTTTCAAGCATTTCCGGCAAGTTCTGGCGAATCATATCGTCAGGAAGGGCCAAGACTTCTACCTTAACAAAACCAATAGCAGATTTGGCGATCTCACGTGACTTGGACGTGAGGAAAAGTTCCACTGTGGAACACAACTCTACCATGAAATCCTGCGCCACCTGGTCTTTGAACTCGTATAATACACAAGAAATGGCGGTGATGGACGCCGAAACCATGTGTTGCAGAGGGGATGCAAGACCTGCAGAAAGCATGGTGAAATATTGGCCCAAATCGGCAGCCACCTCCTCTGCTCCTGCATCAAACCCTTCCATCTTCAGGTTATCGATAATTCCACCTGCGGCCATCTTGTGGCCCATAGAAATGAGAAGGTCAAAAGCTGCAGAACGTGACTTCTCGTTTACGTCTTTCGTCAGCATGATCACCTCCTGCAAGACTCCTGGAATGAAATGCATGTCCTGTGCAGGCAACTGTGCAACCACCCATTTGAGTGCCTGCAACCGGGATGCCCGGGCCGACGTGTGTGTCGAAGAAAGGGTATTGGTGAACACCTTCTGGATGTCCTGCATGTAGGCTCCAAGCGACTCTTCTCCCTGAGCCGTTTCGCTTAGACGTAAGATAATGCGGTACGATCTTTTCTGCATCAATGGGTTTTGCAGCACCACCGTGGCAGAAAAAATCGCCAAGAGTGCATTGTAACTTGTGGCTGGCACATACTTGGCCATAGCCACCACCAAGTCCATCATAGTCAAGCTCAAGTCTGGGGTTTCTGAGTTAGAGGCAGAACCCTTCTTGGGTTTCTCTGCAGTCTCAGCATCATCCATGGCCTTCTTCAACAAGCCACACACCTTATCGAAAGTAGCAGACAAATCGCTCTTTTCGGCAATTTGAAGGTAGGTGTCGATGGTGCTGAGCACAAATCCACGTGAGTCCGGCATCTGCGACGAGAACACGTTGAAAAGCACCGAAAGAAGGTTTGAAGCCATAGAGGCCAAGTACTGCACATTGGCTTGGGCCTCTGCTTCTGGAAACTGTTCTTGCATGATCACATCATCAGCCATGGCTCCATTTCCATACGCCAAGTTGGACTCCACAAGAAGACGGAGTGCATGACAAATCGATGTTCTTAAATCAGGATGTGCATATAAGAGCAGCGCTAAGTCGGCAGCGTATTGTTCGGTAAATGCCGTTCTCAAGTCGGTAGGCAAGTCACAGAAGTGGGGCAACACCTGCCAAACCTGGTCAATGATGGTCTGGAACACTTTATTGTTAAGCAGGTCTTTTTTGCCGTTTTGGGCGATTTTATCCTCGAACACCGCCACAATGGGCTGGAGATGGCGCTGGTAGTATTGTAAGCTGGCACCACGGACATTATCTCTCAAAAGAGGCAACAACCATGCACGGCCCGGGCCATTATTACCGGATGGGGTAAGATTTAGCGGGAGCGTGTCCAAAACCACTTCGGGACCTGCAGATGCAATGAAGGCGGCAATGAAGTCCTCGGCTTCTTTGTTGTAGGGAAAGTTGTCCAGTTCATTAGAACGCCACAGGCCGACCGTGGCCAAAACAGGCAAAAAGTCGGGGTTGGCCCGACCGCGCACCTTATACAAGAAGGCGGTGAGGAACTCCAAGATTTCCTTGGTGGCGTTTTGGAACTTGATGGAAAAGAGGTGGTTCTCCACATAGTCACCCACATACAGGATCAAATCGTCAGTAAGCTCGTTTTGGGGGGCCAGGTGGAGCAAAAAAGCATCTGGAAGTCCGGCGGAGATAAGCGCAATCAAGCATTGGGCTGCGGAGATAACCGTGTTCCCATTCTGCAGCGCCAAATACTCGGAAACAACGGCAAAAAGCTGTGTAAGTTGTTTCAAGGCTGTTTCAGGTGTAAGCTTTGCAAAGCCCTCAAACCCGGTGGCAATAACCGCCAACCAAGACGCAGCCAAGTGGTTATCGTCCACTGGAGGCTTCAAGTCCACCAAAATGGCCAAGACCTTGCTATATTTTTCGGTATCAATGTCACTGGTCATGGAAGAGAAGAGGCCCTCGAAAGCGCCAAAAACGGCACTTACCAAGAACTGGTCCTGCGTACGGGACATGTCCAAAAGGCTATCACACAAGGAGTCCACTTTATCGGCGGGCCAAGCATTGGAACGAGTCACAGCAGTAACAAATTGGAGAGTGTGGATTAATGCAGGGTTAGTTTCGGCCTTGGCGGTCTTTTTCCGGGAGGAAGCCTCGGAACGAAGCTCCTGGAGCTTGGTTAAGGCAAGTCCTGCACATAGTGGACCACCCGGGTGTCCTCCTTTGGGACTAGGAGGAGGAGTGGACAAAATATGATGAACAGCATCTTGTGCCCGCTTGCGTACCTTTGGTCTGGCATCAAAAGAGAGCTCGATCATACCCACAAAAGCCCGTTTCGGCGATACATTGCCGGACAGAAGCCATTGCTGGAAGTCTTGGGCCAACAAAAGCGTTTCTAAGGCTCCAATGGAGGATTTAATGAGTGAAGGTTCGGCGGATTGGTTTGTAAGCACTGGAGCCAATTTGGTCAAGATTTCAGCGAAATTCTGGCGCAAAAGTGCTGTGTTGGTGTAAGGAAGCACCATATCCAAGAAATAAGCAGCAGCCACGGCCACGTTTTCTTGCACGATGACACCATTTTCTAAGGCCTGGTCCAAAAGAGCCAAAAATGATACGAAATACGCCACGGGCGAAGTTTCAGAGCCTTGTTCAGAGATATTCTCCTCGACTGCAGACAACACCAAGGCAAGGTTCTTCTGGTTGTCCAATTTCGAGGACACCTGAGTACGGATCTTGGCAAGTTTGTCGTGCATGTTCAGCACGTCCAAGACGTCCAACTCAGCATCGGGGGACGTGTGATCTGCCATTGGGGAAGTAGTGTGGGAGAGAGATGCGCTGCGATGAGATGGATTTTTTGGTGTTTTCCGCGGTCACGTGACTGACAAGGTGTGGTGTCGGGTTCAACCATAAGCATTATCTTTTAATATACAGGATCGGAGATATATCATAAATTCGTAATTAAATCATGTATTATTAAGATACTGTGAAGTGTCTAGATTGTTTGCATTATGGTCAATAGTATTTTCGCCTGAGTGGTTGGGTTATATGCAGGAATACATTAATAATGGTTCTTTTAGGTTCTTTGATAAATTTGTGGTAGTGGGTTTTGGCAGTATTATATATATAGCACTAGGGTTTGTTTCAAGTGTAGCAAAAAATAAAAAAAAAGAAAATTTTGGTTTCAAGGAAAGATTTCGCTATTTAAAAGAGGTGTCCTGTATATAAGCCAATGATAATTAGTGTAGTTGGCACCAGGTACATTAACACCCAAATTTTACTGGAAGTGGTGATATGCATTAAAGAAAATGGTTCTAGAAATTTGGGGCGGGCAGTAATCCAAACAGGTAGTGTTACCCATCTCACGTCGAAGTTTTGTCTGATTTTTCTTCCCTTGAATTATTACAATACTACATTTTGGAGTCACGTGCGAAAGCTGTCAGACCCACCATAGGAAGGGAGCTATCTATGGGGATATTATGAAACCTCTCTGCATGATACAATGACCATTGTTACTCAGCCTTCTACTCAGACTCCTACAAACTCCTAGTCAGACTCCTAGTCAGACTCCTACAAACTCCTAGTCAGACTCCTACTCAGCCTTCATTGTACGGAGTAACAGGATGGCCTGAAGCGAGGACATCAATGATCGCCAAGGAGTTGTTCCACAGCAATCTCTTCCCTTGAAAACACTAAAAAAGTAGCTCAGATTCCTCAACTTGAGGAATCATCAACGAATAAAGATAACTTAATACTTAACGTCACAACAAGAATCTAAAAATAGGGCAGTAGTTTAGTATAGAGTAATAGTTTAGTATTTTCAACTTATGTTTTAGCATATACTAATATACAGGGATATGTAAGTTGTACCTTACAAGACCAAATTTCTACATGAGGTGTGAGGCGCACATCGCACACTACTGGTCTGCATACAATACACCTACGAAGTACGTTGACTCCATATGTTGACAAGTATAGAGTAGTAATTTAGTATAGAGTAGTAATTTAGTATAGAGATGTATAGAGGTGTATAGAGGTGTATAGAGTTGTATAGAGTTGTATAGAGGTGTATAGAGTTGTATAGAGTTGTATAGAGTTGTAGTTTAATATTTCAGCAGAATACTCATCAATAGCAACTTCCATAATGCTGGTGTCCAGAGCAAGAGCAGAGTCAATGGACCTAGTGTGGACTCCCATGGATCACCCATTGCTTCATGTGTTGAAAAACGTCCCATTGCTCCATGTGTTGAAAAACGTCAGACAACTTATCTTGGGCAAAGTTAGTCGGGATAGCAAAGAACTGGTCCAGCTTAAACCACATTTGCTCCAATTTAGTTACCACAAGAGAAAAGTCGGGGTCCAACCTCATGGCAGCCAATAGATCCTGGGCAGCTAGGTATACCATAGATAACTTAATTTTGTATAGCACTACGATTCTGTACGTTCTGCTGCTGTTGGTTTCTTAATTGCTTGTTTATGTTTGTTAGTCGGGTTAGTCATTTTGTCAAGTTCATGCTGTTTGACTTTCTGTTGACTGCTTATGGGTATGCGCCTGCATACTTCTATTCATCTAGTTAGACAACAACATCTTTCTTGGGTCCTCGATAAACTCCTTGATGGTCTTCAAGAACGTCACGGCCTCACGACCATCCAACACACGGTGGTCGTAGGTCAATGCAATGTACATCATTGGACGCGACACGATTTGTCCGTTGACAGTCACGGGTCTCTCCTTGACTCCGTGCAAGCCCAACACGGCAGTCTGGGGCATGTTAATGATGGGGGTTCCGTACAACGAACCGAAAACGCCTCCGTTGGAGATCGTGAAGGTTCCACCGGCCATGTCCTCCAACGACAACTTACCATCTCTGGCCTTCTTACCCAAACGGCTGATCTCCTGCTCCACTCCCAAAATCGACAACGACTCGGCGTTTCTCACCACAGGCGTCACCAAACCCTTGGGCGTGGCCACGGCAATGGAAATGTCCATGTAGTCTCTGAACACCATGGTGTCGTTGTTCTCAATGGAAGCATTGACGGCGGGGATTTCCTTGGAGGCCAAGGCGGCGGCCTTGGAGAAAGCTCCCATGAAACCAAACTTGATGCCAGTCTTGTCCAACACCTCATCCTTATATAATTTTCTCATCTCCATGATGTTAGACATGTCCACCTCATTGAAAGTGGTCAACGAGGCAGCGGTATTCTGCGACTCCTTAAGACGTTCTGCAATTCTCAATCTCATTCTGTTCATCTTGACTCTTTCTTCGCTTCTGGAGAACGCCGTGAACGACTCCGTCTCCTTAGTCTCCTTAGTGTCCTTCTTTGGATCCTTGGTCTCCTTCTTAGGTTCCTTGGTCTCCTTCTTTGGATCCTTGGTCTCCTTCACTTCCTTAGGCTCTTCTTTCGTCTCCTTGGTCTCCTCCTTAGGCTCGGCCTCCTTCTTGCCGCCCTCTGGAGCAGGGCCCTCCTCAATCTCGATGATCTCCTGGCCAACCTCAACGGTTTCAGACTCCTCCACCAAAATCTTGGTGATCGTACCAGAAACTGGCGCATTGACCTCCACATCGATCTTGTCGGTCTCAATGGTGGCAATGGTGTCGTCCTGGTTAACGTAGTCACCCACCTTATTGGAGTAGCTGGCTAAGGTTCCCTCACTGATGGACTCGGCCATTTCGGGCACCTTGACGGTGGTCGAAGCAAATCTGTGGAACGTCATGCTGGGCATGGCCGTGAATTTGGGGGTTTGAACCGTGGTTTTGCTCACAAACGTCCTGGCGGCAAGAAACGAGCTTTTCACAGCAGGGTTTCTGGCGGCAATTCTGGCGCCGGCGGCAGGCAAACGGCGGGAATTACTTTTTATGGCTCTCGACAACATTTTGAAATTTAGTATGTTGTGTGTGTTTAGACGGTAGAACTGGGGGTGGAAAAGGGAGTTGTACGGATGTAAACTTTGGTTGCTGATTGGCTTTTGGTTTTTTTTTTTGAGAAATGTCGCACCTTAGTCTGCGTGGGGCATCCGAGAAATCCCGGGGCAACCAATGGGTGCGCGCCAATTGAAGAGCGCCGCTTTGCGACACTAATCCGGGGTTCGGCGGCCAGGGGGACCGTAGGCCCGGGTTGGTGCATGGTTACGGGGGTGCTTTCAGGCCGAATATGCTGGTCATATTGACCGGATGTTCATTCAACGGCTGCTATTGTTCCCCGCTTGTCTCCTGCAGGAACTTCCTCGGACTCTGCCCGGCTTCTTTGCATAACATCCGTACACCACAAAATGCCGTGCTGGCATAAAAAATACCAAAACTAAATCGGGCTTGAAATTACTGTAGAATGAATGAAGTTCACTTACAGCCTAAAAACCTGAAATTTAAAATAAAAAAGGTTCTTGTTTAGCCCGACGCGGGGGTCGAACCCGCAACCTTGAGATTAAAAGTCTCACGCTCTAGCCATTGAGCTAGCCAGGCAAGTTTTTAGAAGAAAAATTGTAAAACATAGAGGAAAACCAGAACGTACAAAAAGTACTGTTCTGGAGTATAACTTCTTAGTGTTAAATTTTCATCGGGAAATTTGCAGTCAATCATATGCGGCCACTTGTTTAGATCTTTCAGACGAATGGAAATGTCTTGTTTATTTTCTTCCGCATTAGGATATAACTTGTGTGCTACCCCAATGTGTCGATGCATGCAGGTCGTACATGAAAGATAAAGTATGGGAATCATACCGGACGACTCGAGTCGGATCTCAAAGTCAAGGGCCGCATTAAGCAAGTTTGAAGCTTCCTAGATAGGGTTAGAAACTGGAAAAGAGCTGATCTAGACCTTGAGACTAGATATATTGAGCCAAAAACAACCTGAAACAACCTGAAACAATCTTGAAACAATCCTGAAACAATCCTGAAACAAAAAAGACTTCAGCAATTCTAAACGGCAGTGAAACACCGACACCCTCTGAGACAATCCTAAAACAACTTTGAAACATCTCTGAAACACTCTGGCGAGTCTGAAACACCGAAGGCATATACCCAGATGGAGCTGATTATAGGAGACGATTCTCGGTTTGAATATGAAAAGCAAGAGCCGAGAAAACGTTCTAGGAACACCACGCCCACGGAAATGGCCGGATTCGAAGCCCTGCTGCCTCCATATCCCTTCAATCCAATCCGAGGGTTCCAGGACCCATTCCAGGAGCGAATCACAATAGAACACCATGCACCTCGGCAAAATGTTCGGTATAGCGTAAACAAGGCACTTCCTGCCCGACCCGCACCGTCGCCACATGAATTTGCCGAACGGATTAGGGATCCGGGGGGAACTGGAGTGTTCGCGGGGGAGAATAACTTCTATGCCGGGGAGAAAAACGTCTACTCCGAGGGCACGTATGACGTCAGCTCCGATGACCTTCCTCCTGTTCTTCAACCTTCTGATTATTTCACTAGATCAGGAAATAGCTTGGATAGTGCAGTGTGGAGTCGTGTACTCCAAAAACCGTTAATCCGGATCCCAAAACGGAAACGTCATGTGACCCCTGGTGTAGGTCCTATTTTCGATGAGTCCAATGAACATTATCATGCCTTCACTGCATTTAATCTTTTGGACGTGGCTCAAATTGTCTTTGCTGGTATTGTCACCATCCTCTCCTGCATACAACTAAACAAAGATCATTCCATCAGTGCCAGTATATACCGGTACTTCATTGCTGTGGGAATCATTTCTGTTTTAGGAGCCCTTGCATTTCTCTTCAAGCTAGTCCGAGTGGAAAAGATGAAGAAATGGGTAGTGCTTATGTGCAGTTCCCAATGTATACTCGGGGCCATTGCACTTACCCTTTCCATCTTATACTTATCAAGCCACTGCAAAGCAAAATCAAGCATATGCAATCTGCGAAGAGCCACTGCTGCCTTTAATACACTCTCGTTCCTCACGTGGCTTATGGAAACGGTGGTGTACGTGACTGTGTACTGCATATCAGCACATTCTGAGAGCACGTGACGAGACTGCACATAAGATATATTTGCACCCATTTAGCGTGGACCACAGAAATTCACACCCCCACCATCTTTGCACGAATCATCGCTTTCATGAAACTCTTGGCAGCGCTATTCCCCCTCGGAATCGCCTTTTCGTTGTTAATTCCTCTGACGTTCTATAACCGGAATCCTGCACTGGATCGGGTTTCACGGCTCCTGATTTCCGAATCCGAGTTATCTCCAGTCATATGGGTCGGAAAGAGAGACCTTTTGGAGAATGTGGAACGGGACCAAAACGGCAACTATCTTGGCGATGTAGCCCCAATCGGAGGCTTTGTTCCCGAAACCGGCAAGGTTCCTGATCCACCCCAAAATGGACAACTTCCTCAAACAGGGTCTGGTCCCCAAAATGGACAACTTCTTCAAACAGGTTCTGATCCCCAAAATGGACAGAATCCTTCCGATTCAGGTTCTGATCCCGAAAACGGACAAAACCCTCCCCAAACAGGTTCTGTTCCCCAAAATGGACAAACCTCTCTCGAAAAGGACTCTAACGTCGAAAAAGGACAGAGCCCCCCTCAAAAGGACCCTTCACTTGACCCTAGCATCCCAAATGTACCTTTGGAAAATGTCGTCCCCGGAGACGGCCCAACAATTCTTGGCAAAGGTGACCAGTGTGAGACCGAAACGCCCTCCAATCCTGAAACAGACTCCAAAGACTCAGAAAAGTCTGAAACTGATGAATCTGAAAAGAAAAAGTCTGAAACAGACGAATCTGGAAAGGAAAAATCTGAAACAGATAAATCTGAAACAGACCAATCTGAAACAGATTCCAATCCCGATTCAGAACTGTCTGAATCGGATAAATCAGAAACAGACCCCGATTCATTTCCCAACGGTGATTTTTGTGACCCCAAAACAGCAAGAGCTATCCATGGAAAACAGCTCCGAGACCTTCTTCGGTTCTATGCCACTCAATCCCTCAAAACAAAACAGGAAATGATTCTCCTCTACCTTCGTCTCGTGGAGAGATTGGTTGTTAGAAAACTCAACAAGAAAGCTGAGTATATTTCTCAGTGGGATTTCGACGAGTTTGAAAAAGGCAGGGCCAAGTATATCAAGAAGAAAATCTCCAAATTCCTCCGCTCAAAAACTGGCTCGCTCTTAGATAAGGTCACCATTCCATTCTCGCTCTCTATCCGGGTGCTTTCCGGCATAGCAGACTATGTTCGAAGCGGCAAGAAAATCGACTCGTTGTCTTTCTCTGACGAGGTGATTTTGAGCCAGCTCTGTGACCACTTGGCATGGTGCCCTGAGCAGACCTCGGCACGTGAACCAGCCACCTTGTCCACCCTAAAAAGCTATAGAATGTACTCTGTCTTCGACAAGCTTTTTGGGCGGTACACGCAAGACGCAGCGGAGCCGGAATTGGGAAAACGGGCCACCGATGACGATGACGATGACCCCTTCACCTACTCTTTCCAGAGAATTGACTCCAAGTACTCCGACCCTGAAAGTGAGCTCAAACGAGTCTTTGAAGCCACTGCCCGCTCGCCCGCATACACTGAGGTGTACGATTCCTCCGTACGAGCCAAACGTGACGATTGTGTGCCGGTCACGTGGTACAATGTGTTCCACCACAGCATCTTTGGGAAGCCCAAGTTCTGTCACACCTAGAAACTGTTTTCAGCCCAGCTGACTAGCTATTAATTCACTAATCATTGCTTATAGTCAAGACACATTCTCATTTGACAGCTGTAATTGGATCAGCCAGGTAACACGGTCATAATGGTCCTGACATTATATCTGGGTAGTCAGATCCCATGTCCAGTGCCTTTACCAGTTCCATTCTTTTGTATTTCAAAGCTCTGTATGGTCTTCCAATTTCAATATATTTCAAGGTATCTCAGAGTATTTCAAATTATTGGTGTTTGAAAGTGTTTCAAACCGTATTAGTATTTTTCAATACTTCCACTATCCATCGATATCTTCCAATGCTTAGAAATCGTGTTAAATGTGTTTGAATGTGTCTCACATTCTTGTGAATTCTTCCAGATTCTTCCAAAACCTTTCATTAGAACTTATTAGCTTTCAATCTTTTCCAAGTATTTCCAAGTATTTCTAAGCATTTCCAAGAGCTTCCAAGTGTTTCCAAGAGCTTCAATGTTTCGTCTGATGCAATAATTATCAGCTCCACTAGAGCGATAACATTCTTCATGAATGAATTAGCTCAACAGATGTCCTGGGAGGTGATGATTTTGACCCAATAAAAATAGTTCTCTGAAAGCATACCCTCAAAAAAAAACACCAAGGCTGTCTCTTGAGATTTGGTTTCGGTCACAATATGAATCAAAAGGTAAATTGGTATTTGGAATAGTCAGTGGAGGAGCTTTGGTAGATCTTGTGAGCTCTCAGATAATAACTTTTAGTTCTAATGATAAGCCTGAAGGGGTAGTAACCAATTTGAAGGCTAGATTGAAAGACGTCTTCTTGTTATGGGAAATCTTTCGAGGGAATTCCAGGAATAGAAAAAGAGACCTAGACGGTATATGCGGGACGGGCAAGAACATGGGAAGAAAGACAGTGGTAGACCAGTCTAGGACAGATATAAGTTTGTTTAGAAGTCAATGACGGGAGTCATTATAATGATATACCTCATCTGGTATTATATGCAACAGGACAGTCAATGCGCTGTATGTAGCGTATGTACGACTAAGAGATTTACCGAGTGCTGAATTGCATTCAGTTACTCCAATCCACCAGTAGTCAGTCCTAGTATACTCTCAGTCACTTTCAGTCACTATCAATCACTTCCAGTCATTCTTGATAGTCTAGTGGTTCTTTTAGTCTAGTCGTTCGTCTCTTAGTCTTGTTGGTTTTAGCACTCTTTATGACACAAGAAAAGCCTGCAATGATAGATGCCAAGGGAGCCGGTTTCAGACAATTAGAATAAATTCAGAACCAGTGATTCTTTCCCAAAATGATGATAAATCCAAATTCAAAAAAAGGTTAGGTTCTGAACAGATAGTGATAATCCATAACTATCCTGAATATATAGAACCATGTTAGATTCTTGTACCCACTTAAACAACCCAACTATATTCGTTGATGATTTCTCAAGAAAAGGAATCGGTAAGAAAAGAAACCAACCATATCTGAATATTCTGCAGGAGAGCAATCAAAGGGGCGTAAACCGGCAAACCGACTCGGAGAAATCGAACACCATCCGATTGGTTACAGAACCAGCAAGCTCTGCTTTAGTGAACATGTATCGGATGGAGCCTGCCGATAAACTGGCCTCGTAAGCTAAGCCAAGGTTGACGAGCTCTTTAACTCCTTGGAAGGTATCTCAAACAAGTTCAAGTTGGGAGCCAACTCCATCTTGGGAGTTTTATTGGCAGCTTCCAAGGCTGGTGCCACTGAGAAGAACGTGCCTTTGTACAAGCACTTGGCTGACATTGCCCGTTCTAAGGAGTTTACTTTCGTGCTCCCAGTTCCTTTCCGAAACTTCTTGAACGGTGGTTCCCACGCCGGACTTGCTTTGGCCTTCTAAGAGTTCATGATTGTGCCAATTTGTGCTTCCACCGTCTCCGAAACCTTGAGACAAGGTTCTGAGGTCTACCACAACTTGAAGTCTTTGACCAAGAAGAAGTACGGTCAATACGCCGGTAGCGTCAGAGACGAGGGAAGTGTTGCCCCAGATATTGGATCCCCAAGAGAGGTTTTGGACTTGAATGTCGATGCCATTGAAAAGGCTGATTACACCGGCTAGATCGGCATTGCCTTAGATGTTGCTTCTTCCGAGTTTTTCAAGGACGGTAAGTACGACTTGAACTTCAGAAACCCAAGACCCGACAAGTGCAAGTGGTTTCCCGGAGAGCAATTGACTTCCTTGTACGAGGAGATGATCAACGAGTACCCAATTGTGTCCATTTAGGACCCATTCGCCGATGATGACTGGGAGTCGTGGTCTCATTTCTTCTCCAAGGTCTCTGACAAGATCCAAATCATGGGTGATGACTTCACTGTCACCAACCCATTGACAAGAAGACCGCCAACGAGAAGAAGACCGCCAACGAGAAGAAGACCACCAACGTCTTGTTGTTGAAGATCAGCCAAATTGGTTCTTTGACCAATTCCATTCAGGCCGCCAAGGACCCTTTCTCTGCTGGTTGGGGTGTTATGGTCTCTTACAGATTCGGTGAGACTGAGGACACTTTCATTGCTGACTTGACTGTCGGTTTGAGATCTGTTTGAAATCTGTTCAAATCGAGACTGGTGCTCTTGCCAGATCGGAGAGATTGGCCAAGCTCAACCAAATCTTGATAATCCAGAAGAAGTTCGGCGACAAGGATATCTTCATCCTATACGAGTAGTTGTCTGCCCATATTGGATCTAAAGAGCTGGATCCCAGGAAAATAGTCAAATAGAGGGAAAAATTAGCAGCTCAAGAAATCTCAAGAAATAGTAGCAAATTTCCAACAACCAGTAAAAATGAAACCCCATGTGTTCAACAGGCCGTCCAGACGCATCGAGTTCCACCACGCCATCATCATCATCCTCATCATCCAAACCAATATGATGATAAAATCGACAATATCACCATCACTAAACTCATCATCATATGCGTCCTGATAATCATAATCGTATCTCTGGTTAAAAATATATCAAAAACCAATACATCCGAAAACCTGAAAAGCTAGCCAAATAATTGACTGTCTATTTTTATACGGGGGGAGGGCGGCCTTTTATATTCGCGAAATATGCAAGCAATGTTTCATCTTTTGCAGCCACGCGCCAGCTCCTTATATAAAGCGAGCGTTCGCACCTTCCCACAGAAACCAAAATTACCACCATAAGAATAGTCCCCCTTTTTCTATATAAACCTATGACCCCTTTATAAATCCATGCCCCCCTTGAACATCAACAAAACGACCTTTATTCATTTATTTTTGTTATCGCCGAAAACCCATTCAGTCCTATTGAATGTTCCTATTAGCCCGAAGAATCATACAAATCCTTTATTCTGTAGAGCATTCCAGTCTGGTTACTAGAATAAGAACTCAATATTTGTTTCTGATAGAGTGTGATATCAGATTTTAGGTGTTAATCCATGCCATCGTTTGAGGTATTATTCCACTCCTTTTGAATTCAAGAGTATACAAAAACAGCTTTCCATACTTGAAGAAGAATTACATAATTACTCATATAAGAATTAGGTGATGATAAAGACTTTATTCCTTGCCCCCAACGGTCCACTCCTGAATCCAAGAAAGAAACATTAATTCATATTCTACCTTCAATCATACCTATCATTAATTACTAATCTACCCAAGATCTACAGAGACCCCTATATTTTTTTTTCACAGAGACCCTCATATTATTTCTACGAAAAAAACCCATACTATACCTACAGTGAAGGGTTTTAGAAACAGAAAGTTCCCATACCAGGGCCCCTGAGAACTTTAACAATCAGAATACTTTTTCTATACCCTTAGAATCAATTCATACTAATTTTTCCATCACCAATTCAGCAAAACAGCAATTAACCAATCAACATACAAATTCTACCCACCAAATGAGTCATCCATTCAAAATTCCATCTTCCATGTCTATCTACTAATGAAAGAAACAATTTCTTCCATCCATCTCAGACCCTATACTTGTCCTATTAACAATCCACATATCCAACATTTCTTACTCTTCTCCGAATTCCAAATCCATCTTTTTCTGTTTATCAATAAGCCAACTATTCCTAGTCACCCCTACAAAAACCCTAAAACTCTACATTCTATGACCCAATGCAAAAATTCTATCCCTACTATTGCCAATATCAATGAAAGAACAAGGGATCTATATCCACCATATGTCCATTATAAAAAGAAGAAAGCTATCTATACTGCTTCTATTACCCATTTATTTATACAATTCTTTTTCTATTGCAAGAGCATCATAATTCGCATCACCACTGGATACCAAAAGGCCTCACAGTCAATTCAGGATTATTGTATCAATACAAAAAGTCCATATTCCATCTTCTTCCAGAATATCGATAAAAAGCCATCACTTGTCGAGTACAAAACCTCATACTGATAGCATTTTTACCTATCAAAATCTATTTCCATTCCAGCTTGTCAACTAACAAATTTCATTCGATTACCTTTTCCAATATCCTCTTTGCAGCGATACTGATTACACAATTCCAGACCAAAAGCAATTACTATACTGACCATTTTTTTGATTTAAGAATCTTCATGTTATCTTCCGTTTGACTTGATACTCCAGTCAACACTGAAATCTACCCACCTTAATTGGCCAATCAGCTAAAGTAATGCACATTGTGACGGCCTGAGTATTAACAACCTAATACTAATCCGGGAAAAATTTTTTTTTTTTTCAAATACTAGAAACTACTGATCTTATAATGAATTTACCAGTTTCAAGAATGAAGAAGAAAGAAGAGAAGCTGAATGTGGAAAAACAAAAAATTACACAAGTTGAAGGTAAAGTGAATTAAGACCATGCAAGACGAATCCTCATATGGACTTATGAACTGAAAGACCATGTTCTCAAACAGGTCCCAAATATGCTCCCATGCTAAATATTCTAACATTGACTAAGCTCATGGACTTGCCCGGCGTTTCACCAATAAATGTCCATCCTCAACTAGAGGCCAACATATTTACCCCAAGACAAACCATGAAATCAGCCAAAAAGCGAATCATGATTTTGATTAAAGGTAATCTCTCTTGGGACCGCCACGGTAGTTTCCCTGTCTGTCGTTCTGCATCGACTTAAAGTTCTGGTATGCATTGGTTGAGTTGCCCACAATCGTTGACGCAGGTTGTTGAGGTTCGTCTGCATCCAAGATCGACGACTTGGAAAACTCTCCATTGTTGTATGCTCCCTGGTATCCTTTATACTGGTTAGCAGAGTCGTCATCGATCGAGTCGGAATCAACATATTGGGCGTTCTTAGCGTTTTCATGGCCCTTCATAGCACTGGCACCCAAAGCAGCCAACTCGATATCATCAGCACCTTCAAGATTCTTTTTCTTTCCTCCCAAACGAGGCAAGAACGAAACACGGTCATCCTTCATGGGCTGGTACCGGGCATCAGGGTTCTTGTAAACCAAGGCCAACACGCACGTGACAATGGTGAAGATAAGCAAGAACAATGCAAAAGCGGCATTCAACACGAAATACACCACCGCCATCACCGAGGAAACCACCTGTGGTTGTTTGAACACATAGGAAAAGAACATGAAGAACAAGGCGTTGATGGTGTTGATCACAGCAATGGTGATATTGAAAGCATTGGTTCTCTTGTCCATGAAAGGTCTCTTCCAGCAAAGAGTCACACAATAAACAATCTCAATGACAAAGACAATCACCGACTGTACCTTTCCATGCTGCTGCAACACTGCAACAAACAAGCACTTAGAGATGACGTATACCAATGAGATGAGCACGAAATAATAGCAGTCGGCACGGAACTGCACATAGATGAAGCCGAACTTGTTCAAGAAGACTCCATCGCCATACAAGAGGTAGGCGGGGTTCTTGTGGTCTCTAACGGAACGACGGCCAATCAGAAACACTCTTGCGGCCGCATACCCTAACAAACCCAAGGCCACAAGAAACAAGAAAACGGCCACCACCACCAAACCTGCAGAATCATGGGTGGTGAATTCCCACAACGAAAAAACAACGAGTTGAGGCAATGCAACCAAAAGAAGTCTGTAAAGAGCACCCTTGATGATACTCAGCCAATGTTGTCTGTATTCATTGAACTTGCCGGAATGCATGATGTTAGACCGGATGCAGATCTCCACCAACGCCTTGAAGAAAGTCATACACACAATGAGAATGAACATGAAGAAAAGCAAAAACATGATAGAGGTCATGAACAAATCGGTTATCTCGATCTTTGCAAGGTAGGAAATTCTCTGGATTCCACGCAAGATAAGAATCCGCGTTCCATCCGTGGCCTCCTTTTCATTGGTGGTGTATAAGGTTTTATTCAAGTTATCGTTCTGCAAGAAATCGTCATTGTCCACGGCAATAGATAATCTTTTGGCAAGATTTGAAACAACGGCTGTCTTGGCAGGCGTACCAAAAACATTCGACAAGAACTGAAGGCCACGCTTAACTTTTTGCACGGAAACAGAGATTTGGGGGTTGGCCAAGATACTCGTGGGCACTCCGCCGGTGGCTTGCAAGTACCAGTTGGCGATTTTCTGGACGAAAGCCACCCGAATGACACCCAATGACCACTGGAAGTTCTGGGACCAAGCAGCAGCAATAGGAGGAACACGCGCAACGGCTAACATGGAAGTGATGGCCAAAGACTGGAAGTACACGAACAACGACATGGAGTTGGACGAGATATGAGCAGCCGTACTGGAATGACCAATGACGGAAACAATTCCTGAGGTGACCAAACCCAAGCCAGAAATGGCAGCAATGGGCCAAGCTGCATACTTGGTCTGCACGGTTTTTCCGTTATCCACCACAGCCTCCACACAGGCCAAGTCCTCCTGGGTCTCAGTGTTGAACATAACAAGTCTCACACGGGCATCCAAGTCAGGAATAGTATAAGCAACACCAGGGATTTGCTTAATGATGTCATCGGAAAGGGTGTGTTGGAGTTTGAAGTCCAAGTGACCCGAGGTCAAGGGACAAAGCTCAGTAAAGCCCAAGTCACAGAGATTGATGGACTTTTGAATCACGGTAAGTCCATAGGCAATCAACTTGACGTTAAGACCCACCTTGACGTTGTTAATATTGGAAATGGCTTTGATGTTGAAGTTCACAGAGTTGTTGTTGGGGCGGAACTTCACATCAAGGTTGGAGGCCCAGAACTGCGAGTTGTCCATACATGTTAATAGGGAGTTTGCCTGGAGGTAACTCAGGGCATTGCAAAAGGCCAAGAGGAAGAAAAGGGGGAGGAAATTGAGTTTCATGATGACTATGAAACTGAAATGAACAGTCTAGCGGGAATGGCAACTGAAACTGACGAGAAACTGAACTGAAACGGAACTGAAGCCGAGCTGAAACTTTGGACTGATTCAGTGGTCAGTCTGGAAAATGGGGAAGACACCGAAGGGACTCGGGAGGTGCAGAAATGAAAATGCAGAAGGAACTGCTGTGGGATCAAGGAAGAGGATGGAGGAACAAGGAGAAGAAGTTGTGTTTTTTTAGCCCAGACGAGGCGCGGCGGCCTGCACATGGAGCCGAATGCTGGGGGACTTGGCGTATTAGATGCAGGACTACACCGCAGCAGTTACTGCATTCTTGCAACTGCTACCGTTAGATGTAGGAGCTGCTGTTTCGGACAACGTGTTGGTTCAGGTGCACGGGTGGGGGTGAATCTACCGGTGCACAGGTTTATTACTACAGATGTACGGGTTTTCTAAAAGAACCAAAAACCAACCGTCGGCTTCTGTTTTTTTTGGATTCTTTGGTTATGAGCCCGGCCGTTCAGGTACACCAAACTCTTCTGATACTTTCTGCCGATACTTTCGACAAAGTCATTTTCGGTGTGAAAATATCTATTTAAGGTGTACGGGCTTATCTTCCTCCACCCCAAATATTCTTCAGAACCGGCTTGTTTGTTTTTGGTAGAAGGAATTATTATATGCAGTCCTGGATTTTATTCGGTTATTTTTAGAAAGTACGAGAAGTATAATGATCTACCGAAACATTTATCAATTTGAGGGGCTAATAAGTGAGAAAAATCAAAAAAAAACGTTCGGTGTTTTTTATGGGGTATTCTATTTTTGGCCGTTTTTTAGTGACGTACTGCAGATAACGCGTTTAGCCTTGGCATCTTTCGAACAAGCAATCCAAGCATCACGAGGTTTCCTAAGAGTCAAAAATATGGCGAAAAATTTTTTTCATGGGCCTAAACGTTGATTTAAAGGCCTAATTTTTATTTTTAAATCATTGAAATGTTCCCAATACGGTAATTAAAATGTTGTTCCTGTATATAGCCATTATGGTAGATCCAAGATAGGTAGAATATTACCCATATAGGGATTGAGATCACGTGTCCAGTTAAACGGGAACCAATACTACAACACGTACATCTCCTTTTGGTTCATCGTTACTACGCCCTTTTGGTTCACCGTTACTACACGCCTTTTGGTTCATCGTCAGAATAGAGTAGTGTATATGCAGGAACACCAAGAGTATTAATTAAGGAAAACAGAAGTGAACGTATGAACATTATAAAAAGTCTATAAGAGTAATAACCAATATTATGAAGTACAAGAAAGTACTAGATCAAGTGAGTTTTTTTTTTTAAAAAAAAATTTAAGAAATAGGTATAGGCAGTAATAGTCTATTCCCTAATGCGGTAGAGTAATAGACAGTACATTAATTGGTAGAGCTCCCACATACATAAGGGAGTCTTTACCACATCCATATATTAATTAGTCACTGAATCAAATATTATCTGCCTAAGGTATACCAAGATGCCTTCAAGAGCCAGGCCCAGCAAAAGACCTCATACTAATAATACTCCAATGGACACTGACAACTCTACTCGCACCTGGTCTGAGCATCCAAAGACGTTCCACTGACGTGTGGAGTCATGGAATTTCCGCCGCCGTACTTGTTTCTGAATGACCTCCATGGGTGGTTGTCAGGTGTAGGCCGAGGGTACCAGACATCAACTCCATAGCCTTTGAGTTTTCCGGACTTAACAGCATCAGCAACATCTTGCTCAATACAACTTGCACCGCATGCCGTGTTGACCAAACAAGCACCATCTTTCAATGAGGCTGATGAGTTTCGTGTTGAACAAGCCCTTGCTTCCTTCATAGAGAGCACAATTGATGGTGACCATGTCTGCGCGAGAAAGCATCTCTTTCAAATCAATCACACGCTCAACGATATCTTCCTTGTCGTTGAATAAAGCAGAGGCCTTGTTGAGCTTGTCAACTGCAGCAGATGGCAAGTATTGGCAGTTGAAGTACAAGCTTTAAACTGATGATTACTCCTTCAGAATGTATAGATAGGGTCAAACCAATGGAAAAGGTTAGGCGGTTATTTGCCACATTAAGTATTAATGCTTCTTGTCGCCCTTATATACAAGAGGTTCTTCTTCTCCTGAAGTAAACACCTTTTCTGAAGTAAACACTTTCTGAAATAAATACCTCTTCTGAAGTAAACACCTCTTTTGAGATTTTTATATATGTTGAAGAGATTATTTATGAGGATAGCGTCCTTCTGTACGAACGGTCCACTGGATGTTGTCTCTTGAAAAAGTGTCTCTTCGAGAAATGAGCAAAGAGCTCACAGGCGAATTCAGAAATGTCACCAAATCTGTGACTTTGTTATACAGTGCCAAGGGATCTGATCCCGCAGAGGTGAAGACCGAATTCGCCAATGCAGCCAAAGCAGTGGCGTCTCTCTATCGACACAGCTCGAATTCCCTTTAGCTGATAATCATTTCATCCCTTCTATCTCGGCACTCATAAACCATGCGTTAAAAAAGCGAACCCCCTCTTTTATATTCGTCGGGGGCGAATCTGAAACAAGTAGTTTACAAAAAGGATTAGGGGATGCATATCGCGCGAGCTATAAAAAGACGCATTCCCCCGCGTATTTTTTTGCAGCAAAAATGTTAACGCGTGAGTATATTACCCATATGTGTTAGCACAAAGACTGAGCTTGCGTGATTTACGCACAGCGCTTAAGTCGCAATGTTTCAAGGAGGCATGCCCATTCCAATATAAAAGGAGGGGCCGCCACCCACGCTTCTAAGTTCAGGAGTTCTCTCAGAACAATTGAGGATAACACGGATTAGCCCTAGGCCACACTCAATAAATACAAGTCTGATAATTAACAAAAAAGTCATCAATCGCGCGCGATCTCATTATAGTTTTAGGTATAACAAATTTTTCTAGGCTTCAGATGTACATATTCATAACAGCAACCAATACTGAAAAATATGAACAAAAAGTATAACTTTATTTTTATTATATAATCCGTGTCATATATAAAACCAATCACTAACTATTCTCAGACTAACACAAAGCTCATAATCTGCATTCAAATAATTACCATCTGACCAACTATTTCTATCATAATTATACGTTTCAATGTCAGATACACTTAATGGATAAAATTTAACTACAATAGAGGAACATGAATCACCTTCCAAAACCTTATACTTATGACAAATGCCGTCAGAATTTTTAGATGGACGAAAGTCAAATAGATTGCCAATATTCTTACAAACAGGAAGACGATAGAGGTGATTTCGATGCAGTCATGGCCTTTAACTATTTCGAAGCGGCTTTGAGTCCTCTAAAGGAATAATTATTGGACTTTGGAAGTAATTGTGAATGAGTGTGCCTGCATATACTCCATACACCTCTAAGATACACCAAGTTCGACTTGTTTCCTATTGACGTGTTGCTTGCTATGGGTAGTTCGACTTGGACCGTATTGACATGTTGCTTGATATGGATAAATGTTTGCAAAGAAAATCCACCAACACTGAGTCTGCTGTTGATGTGACTGCTTTGGAGATGGTCAAGTGGTTCGACTACAACTACCACTACATCAGACCAACATTCTCGCACCCCACCAAGTTCGACTTGAACACTGCTGCCGGATTGAAGACAGTCAACGAGTACTTGGAAGCCAAGAAATTTTATTGGAGGCCAAGACCTTAGGAATTGAGACCAGGCCTGTTGTCGTTGGTCCTATTTCGTACTTGTACTTGGGTAAGGCCGACAAGGACTCCCTAGACTTGGACCCCTTCGACTGCTCCCTTGCAAAATTATTTAATTACCACGGATCGGATGCCTCTTCCTAAGCAATCAGCATCGAATACAGTATCGATTAGGAATAAATCTACTAAAGAACTGTTGAATTTTGTCATCTACTTACGCATAAACTGGAACGATTTCCTTTTAAGCTATACTCAACTCAACGTCGTCCACTCTCCGTCTATTCTTGCATATACCTGTTTCATATGTCCTGCTTACATGCAGTCACATGGAACATGCAGTACATCAGAGATGTACTGATTCCTCATGTTCCAACAAACAAAACCCAGAGGCACCACCTTCCTCATGAAATTTATCAGTTGAGCATTTGAACTGCTTTTTGACAATAAACCATGCAAATGAAAAATCTAAAAACCTCACACGAGAAATTTGAGATAAGATGATCTTCATCAATGACACCCAATTGAAATTGGCAATAGCAAAAATGCAATGCATTATCACCATGGACCAAAGGTAGATTCCGCACATAAATGGAAAGTAAGGTGTTCCTCTTGGGTGGAAGATATCATAAATTGTGTAACTAAAGATTGCTATTGGACCAATGACTCCAACTATACATAGCGGGTTGCTTGTGAATAGTCCAAAAACCACGTCCGCTGTAGCGCCTTACTTTGATATCGTTTATGATGCCTCAGCCCCACATTTAGTTTGAGCCTATGTTTCATGACACTGCTATTGTAGCTGCTTGTAGCTGCTTGTAGCTGTTTGTAGCTGCTTGTAGCTGTTTGTAGCTGTTTGTAGCTGTTTGTATCTGCTTGTATCTGCTTGTAGCTGCTTGTATCTGCTTGTATCTGCTTGCAAAAATTTGGACGAAGGAGGAACTTTGTTTGACCCAGTTTATTGTAGATGGCGCGTGAAATCAATGATGACTACCAAATGCACATGCAGAGGTTTCCCACGCAATAATATGCAATAGTGGGATATAATAACCCTTGCAGATCTGGGGGACAATAACCCAACAAAATTGGGGCAGGTAGTGTTTTCAAGATGTTGCAACTTTAAGAATCCAACTTTCAATTCACCTTCTAAAAGCTCTTCATCAATTAGTGACACAGGATTAATGACTTTGCAAAGGAAAGGTGGGGTATTACCTATTTAGGAAAAGAGATGCAGCGAGCATAAATCTTCAAGTAATCATCCACCAAACCATTTTCTTCGTGGTGTTAAGGAGGTGTGTGTACGGGTTGGTATGAAGGATCTCTCCCTATTTTTATATTGAATTAAAAAATCTTTAAAATTAACAGAGAATTCGAATTTTCTTTTGGTTCCTAGACATTTCTGTACTGTTGCAAGTTCTTCTCAGTTTTTTTTTGTTGAGTATGAAAGTGCAAAGAATATTTAAGGTTGAAGTGATGTTTGGTTCAAATGCATGAGATTCACCCATCTACAACTAGCAGCTAGTAATTTATACTAGCAACCGGTAATTTACACTAGTAACCGGTGATTTACACTAGTAACCAGTAATTTACACTAGTAACCAGTAATTTACACTAGTAACCGGTAATACACTAGCAACCGGTGATTTACACTAGTAACCAGTAATTTACACTAGTAACCGGTAATTTATACTAGACTATCGAGAAAGCAGGGTGGTGTACAATTTCAGGAACTATTGGCTTGGAAATGAGCCAATAACATTTTATAGCTTTAAAATTTCCTCATCAAGGTTTTGGTTATCCGTGACTACACTTGAAATTATTAGAAGCAGACCGCAGGAATCAAAGTGTGTTGCATCTGAAATTATTTGTATTCTGATGAAACATCATAGAATGTAATTATCTGTGTGTAGGCAGTATATTGACCCTAGTAGATATATTTGGTGAATTTCAATAGATTTAAACTTTAATCATCTAAAAAAAACATTCTTTATACGGTTCCTCAGCACAATCCTGGGGATCTTGACCCACATCCTGGGGATCTTGGTCCGCATGAGGTGAGGGAGGGAGGGACAAGAGTGCGCGCGAACAGGACCAAAAAAAACGTTTCCTCAACCTCGCTCACTCTTCAAGCGGGCACTCTTCTTGTTGTAATTTGTCATCTACTAACGCATAAACTAGAACGATTTCCTTTTAAGCTATACTCAACTCAACATCGTCTCTTCTTCTATATCTCCTTCTAGTGTTACCGCCCGCTCCCTTTTCCGCGGGACGTCGTCCACTCTCCGTCTATTCCTGCATACCACTGTTTCATCTGTCCTGATTACATGCAGTACATCAGAGATGTACTGATTCCTCATGTTCCAACACTTCTTAACTATCCTGAGAGTACCTATGTGCACTACCAAAACCAAATTACAGTGTCTTTCAAAACTATTCAAACCAGCGCGGCAAAATGTTTCGAACCAAGAAGACAAAATGGTTCAAACCAATAATTCAAAAAGTTTCGTACACCCCTAACAAGTTGTTGTATACAGGATAACTAAAAAAAACCAGTTCAATTCAGTTCCGTCCGTTTTTCACCCTTGATTGATACTGCAAGACTTCTTTCCCAAATGTAGTATCATATGAGGCAATCCTGCAGATTCAAGATTTCAGATTCAAGATTTCAGAATATTGAATTCTAATAAAAGTTGGTGTGAAACATTACGCCATTTGGTTTGAACCATTCTGTCTTCTTGGTTCGAAACATTTTGTCATGCTGGTTTGAATAGTTTTGAAAAACACTGTAACTATCCTGAGAGTACCTATGTGCACTACCAAAACCAAATTATGTTGAGTTCACACGGCCCATTTTGAAAATATAAGAGTGATAAAAAGACAATTTCATATCATGTCCGGAATTTTTCACACAAGCAATTGTTTTCAAGTTTTTATAGTGATTCTTTTTTTTCTTTTTGTTTTTGAATTATCTATGGAATAGAGACCAAAGGAATGAAATAGGCGTGTACAATGTTTTTCAAAACTATTCAAACCACACTAGCAAAATTAACCAAACCAATAATTCAAAATGTTTCGTACCCCTTCGCACGGTCTTTCAAACCAAATGGCATAATGTTTCATACCAACTTTCATTAGAATTCAATATTCTGAAATCTTAAATCTGGACGATTGCCTTATATGGTACTACATTTGGGACAAAAATCTTGCAGTATCAATCAAGGGTGAAAAACGAACGGAACTGAAACTGAACTGGTTTCCTTGTTATCCTGTATACAACACCTTGTTAGAAGTTATGTGTATTGGTTTGTTTAATTTTGCTAGTGTGGTTTGAATTGTTTGCCACGCTGGTTTGAAACATTTTGTCTTTTTGGTTCGAACCATTTTGCCCCACTGATTTGAATAGTTTTGCAAAACACTGTATTCGTTGATGATTCCTCAGCAAGAGGAATCGGCCGCCATTAAGTAGTATGCCGGAAGGTAGCCGAAGGGGCGTAGTAACGGTAAACCCAAAAGGGGGGTAGTTCCATCGGTTCCCAATTAACTGGGCACCTGAGCTCAATACCTATATGGGTTGTATTCCACCCATCTTGGATCTAACAAGAGTATTGCAGTAAAGTAGTATTTTAGAGTAGTACAGTAGTACAGTCTCTAGTAAAGCTAGGGGTATAATAGCAGATTCCAAGGTATATTCATCAAATGTAATTTTTAGAGTTGAATCAGTAAATTTATAGCAATTTGTGAAATTTAGCTTGACCTGATGGTTCTGTTGGCTGAATATACAGTGTTTTTCAAAACTATTCAAACCAGCGCGGTAAAATAATTCAATAATTCAAACCACACTAGCGAAATTAAATAAACCAATAATTCAAGAAATTTCGTTTCGTACTCCTTCGCACAGTCTTTCAAACCAAATGGCGTAATGTTTCACTCCAACTTTTATTCGAATTCAATATTCTAAAATATTAAATCTGGACGATTGCCTTATATGGTACTACATTTGGGACAAAAATCTTGCAGTATCAATCAAGAGTGGAAAACGGACGGAACTGAAACTGAAACTGAACTGAACTCAACTGAACTGAACTGAGCTGGTTTTTTTTAGTTGTCCTGTATACAACAACTTGTTAGGGGTGTACGAAACTTTTTGAATTATTGGTTTGAAACATTTTTTTTCTTCTTGGTTCGAACCATTTTGCCGCGCTGGTTTGAATAGTTTTGAAAACCACTGTATTTTTTTAAAAATCGTCTCAGGGAGATAAGCTCGACTCATTCTGTATGGTGGTATATAATTTTGTGCGAAAAGTTTATAACTTGTCACGTCACGAATATGACATTCACAGACAGGCAGATAACTATTGAGCGTTAAAATAAACGCTTTCATAGCCAGAAATGGTTATGCCATTATCCTCGAATAACTTCAAAAGCTTTTTGTTTCTTAGGCTAGAGAAGCCTTTATATGGATTGGTAATAAGACAAGACTAATGGATGATGTCACCACAGCATTCTTGTATAGATTGTTGTTTTCTGCGTGTCAAAGATGTCAAGATTCCTTATACACTTGATCATTATGAGGCAAAAAAAAAAAATAAAACGGCAATCATTTGGTTCCACATATCTTGCAAACAAAGCGACAATTTCCGCTTCGACTTCTGTGACTATGGGTTAGGGGTTATGTTCTTAGTTGTGATACTAGTCTGTACTAGGAAGTGCATGACATTGTGGTCACCTCTGATGCCGCTTATCCAAGAGCGTGATCCCCCCCTGTATACACCTTTTCACACCTTGGACACCTTGCTCCTGCACCGGAATTATTAATCCATTGTCTTAAGACAAGCATGACTCCTCCTGACGACATGACCCACTTGCAATGCTAGTCTGCACTCATGCACACCTTATCTGCGTACATGAATTAGCACATTTTACATGTTCAACCCATCTCACCTGTTCAACAAAAACAGCCTATGGCCCAACCTGCAAACTGAACCCCACACTAACCAAGTGTCTATAAATAAGGGGAATGCGCCAGGTCATTTGAGAAATTATTCTTTTTACCAAGTTCAGTTTTAATACAACTTCCAGAATTGACTCTAGAAGCCGGCTGGAAACCTGGCCCCTTTAAGCTGACAGAACCCCCAGACGAACCCTAACACTTTGCGAGATTGTCAGAGGCAATTACGATTTGGTAATAGCTCTGCATGAGGTCGAGCGATGAGACCCCTCTCTGGTCAGACGAAATGTCATGAAGATATCGAAATCGAGTAGCTCAAGCGTCAACTGTAAGAGCTGCTCGATGCCAGAATGATCGAACCTTCGCACAGCCCGTTCAGCTCGTCGGTTCTTTTCGTGAAGAAAAAGGATGGTACGATGCGCCCCTGCTTTGACTACCGTTCTTTTGATCACCTCAGGATCAAGGATTGCTATCCCGTTCCACATTCGATATTTCCGTGACATTTTGTCTGGTTAGACAGGGATCTCTTCGCTCGACCTCATGCAGGGCTACTACTAAATCGTGATGGCCTCTGACAGTCCCGAACGCATCCCTCGCTACCAAATACGGGCTCTATTAATTCAAAGTCATGCCCTTCGGCCTTAACAATGTCCCGGTCACCTTCCAACGTCTGATATCTTCCAATGCCTGATACCGTCCAACGCCTGATGAATGACATTTTACGTGACTACCTCGATGACTTTGTTGTAGTCTACCTTGATTACATCCTCGTGGCCAGTGCAACAAGCGAAGATCACGACCGACACGTGCTGATAGTTCTCGATCTCCTCCGCAAGCACCGTCTAGTCGCCAAGAAACGCCAAGAAACTGAAATATTCCTTCATTCAACAAGAAATGACCTTCCTTTGGACACCACATTACGCACAACGGTATCGCCATCTAACAAGAAAAAGGGGAATGCATCCGCACCTGGCCGACACCTCGCACATCCAAGCAGGCACAACGCTTTCTCGGCCTCTGCAACTACTACCGGTAATACGTTCCTCGGTATCTGGTCTTCGCCCACCATTCCGTCGATTACGCCACCAACACCCAAGAAGAAATGATGCTCAGATCAACAGGACTCTTTTGATCTCAACTCAAACACTGTCTTCTACGCGCACCGCTTCTTCTTCCCCCGGACCATGACCATGACCATGAAGATGAATACGTTCTCAACACCGACGCCAGCGATTATGTCATCGGCACCGTCCTCGAACGTTGGCCTTCAAGATTTCAGAAGCACCAGATGAACCTTAACATAACTTGTTAGAACTTGTACAGGACTTTGGAATTTATAAAACAAAATTTAATATCAGATGTATATTCGAATACTGTAATATGACTTAGAAGGATCCTTGAGGATTCATGTAATCAGGCGAACCTGCTAGCTCTATATACTTCCTTGATGCTTCGGGTAACCCTTGAGGGATTTCTTGAAACAGCCGGGCTTCAGGATGTAAATACTTTGGGATGTGAAGCATTGCGATGTAAATACTTTGGGATGTGAAACATTGCGATGTAAATACTTTGGGATGTGAAACATGGCGATGTTTCACATTGGCCCTGACAAGTCCCAATCAGGAGCTTTCCATGGTGCGGGTATATCATATGCGTCCACATGCATGGTGCCTAGTGCCCCAGTACTCAAGTCTTCTTGAATACTAATCTTCACACCATCTCATTCTCATGAGTGGTATGGTTTGAGGCTGAGAGAGAGCCTAAGCTAAGCCTCATTAGTAGAATTGTTACTGACACTAAGTAGTCATTTCTAGTGCTCGTACGAGAGATTTTTCCTAACATAACTAACTCAGTCCCCTTGGCCCAGTTGGTTAAGATGCTCATTTCAAAACCCTACTTAAATCTGCCGTACACTCAGATACGCTAGCGGATGCATCACGAGTGATAGAGTGCAGTTTATCAGCTAATACTGACTGCAAAAGGCTCTAGTTTGGACTTGCAGGGCCATGCGTCTTCCAACTGCAATGTCATCGAAGTGGATTCGTGGAAAGTGAAGTCCCAATGCACAATGCACAATGCATAATGCACAATGTACAAGATCAACGTCTATCGACCCAGTTTACACAAGCCATTTCGTTCATGGCTTAATGAACAATACGGAGCAGGAACCATTAGCAAAGAGTTGGGATTATCTAGACCAATTGTTTCTGAGTAGAGAACTATCAAAGAATTATTCCAAACCAGAGCTGACTTGAAGGACTCTGAAATGTCTCAGTGGTTCTCTTCTACGGACGACTTGGTGCTGAAGAAAGCTGTTAAAGACTTCTACTTCGAAATGTTCAAACGATACATGGATGAAATCAAAAGGTGGGACAGACCAGGGAATTAAGAAAAAAAAACAACAAGCATGTTATAGAATAAAGTCTACTACTAGTTGTTCAAAGATACTATTGGCTTAGTATATCTAAATACGAAACCAGGAGGTTGCGATATCACTAGCAACTTCCTCTGGGGGAAATTATTTCTATAAATTGGCTCGGAAGGATCTGTTTGGAATTGTTGTATACACTCCCATAATCTGGAATAATTTTCACGTTAAGTTTCAACAATCGTCTTAACTTTGGTTACTTCAGTAACCATTTCTGTAGCTTCCATTCTCTCTATACATATATATTAAGCTAGGATGTCCTTGACTTGTTGTTCCAGTTGATACCGTCCAAGTCTGAGCGGGACCCTCTCTATATATATAGTCAGGTCTGGGACTCCAGCCCTAACCCACTCGGCCCATTGTCTTCTCCAGAACAATGGCCAATATTGGACAAGTGTTAGACAAGTGTCCTCGAGTGGTCCACTGCCAACGTGTCTCTCTCGAGGACAATACCAATCATTGTTTCATCTGTATGCAGTAACAGGAACATGCACTACTGTTAATTATCAGACTTGTATTTATTGAGTGTGACCTAGGGCTAATCCGTGTTATCCTCAATTGTTCTGAGAGAACTCCTAACCTTAGAAGCGTGGGTGCGGCCCCTCCTTCTATATTGGAGTGAGCGACTTAAGCGCTGTGCTTAAATCGCGCAATCTCAACCTTTGGGCTCTAACACATACGCGTAATGTGCTCACGCGTTAACAACTACCCGCAGGTGTACTTGTTCCTCACGTTCAACAGTAGTGGTATAATGGAGTGGTTCTGAATAACTTTCTTTGTCGCGATTCTGTTAACATTATTGAAACCCTCAATCGCAATTACACCGCAGTTCTAGCGGCCCTTCAATGCCCAAAGAAATCGACCTCGAGGATGGGGGGATATCAGATCCGCCATAGGTAGTGCCCTACCAATTTAGGATATTATGAAGCCTCTCTGCCTGATACTTTGTATAAGGCCTTGAAACTAGCGGGCTACCAGCCAGCTACCAGCGCGCACCCTCTCTTACAACTATATAAGCACCTCGGATTTCTCCCTCGTAGGAATCATCGGCGAATGAACATAGTAACCAAAGTTCCTGAAGTCAACCGGAGTATAGTAGTATAGAGTAGTATAGAGTAGTATAGAGTAGTATAGAGTAGCATAGAGTAGTATAGAGTAGCATAGAGTAGTATAGAGTAGTATAGAGTAGTATAGAGTAGTATAGAGTAGTATAGAGTAGCATAGAGTAGCATAGAGTAGTATAGAGTAGTATAGAGTAGTTTCAGATAGTATAAAATGAAATAGAATGGTATAGAATGGTATAGAATAGATAGAGTAGTATATGATAGGATATTATAGTATAGAGTATGTTAGATTGGTGTTTTTACGTCAAGTACTCTTTTTACTATGTTCATTTGCCGATGGCTTTCCAAGGGGAGGTTTTGGCTATGTAGAGCTATGTAGAAAGAGGCTTGGACTACTTAAGTAGTTGCTGGTAGAGTTAGCGTATCCTTCAGGTTGTTGATAGCTGCAAATGGGGAAACTCTCCACATTCCATCCTGGTACCTCGCACAATTATGATAGAAGAATAGCATATGGAATGCCCATTGTTAAGACTGAACATGCGTAGGCTCAAATTATCTTAGTAGGTAGAGCGCTATTGAAGCTAGCTTCTATAGTTATAGTAGTCTAGTGTAGTGTAGTGTAGTGTAGTCTAGTTTAGTCAATATCAAGATCAATATACTTTTATCAATACTCACTATCTGATAGAAGTAACACATCATATGGTACTTACCTTCGGCAAGCTATTTCCTCCACTTCACGTGGTCCTAGGTTTGATTCGGTATTGGTTTTCTTGTGTTGTTAAATCACACCATAGTCACCCCCTAAAAAACTGTTTGAATAAGTAGTCAAAGACATATAATATTATCCTACTGAAAATCTGTTTTTTTTGCCCGGGGAATTGCCCCTTTATATATTCGACGTTCGCGTGTTTCAGGTTTTGCAGCCGCGCGACCCAAAACCTATAAAGTCTCCCCGATTCGCCACCTCCCTAATTTTTTTTACTGATAATCTACTACACAACAAAATACCATGAAGGCAATTAAATTCGAAGGGTTGGAAAGAGAGACCATTCGAAGATTATGGAGTGGGACCAAAACGGCTACTATGTTGGTGATGTAGCCCCAATCGGGGGATTTACCGGAAGGTTCTCAATACACATCATTTATGAAACTTTTTTTTCGACCACTACTGCTACTGGTGGTCCCGGAAAATCTAGTAAGGTGACGCTTCTCAATCCAAAGGTGACTACAACTGTGACTAATACAGGGGGGGGGGAACTCTTATGCTACGACCATAACTGGAGCGGGAGTTTTTACCAATACTGTGGTTGTCAATGTGCCTACTCCCACTACTACAATCACTTCGGTATGGACAAGATCTTTCATGACCTCTAATACTGCTAAGGGGGGACCAGGACCATCCAATACGGTGATTATTTAAATCCCAAAGTCTACCACCACCATAAAGAACACCTGGGGAAGCTCCTATGCCACTACTACCACAGGAATTGGAGCTTTAGCTAACACCGTGGTTATTAACTATCCAACACTACTACAAGCACATCTGTCTGTACTGGCTCCTTTATAGCCACCACAACAGCCTATGGATTAGTTGGGGAAAGCAATACGGTGATTGTACGGATTCCAAAATCAACAACCACCATTACCAATACGTGGGGAAGTTCATACGGTACAACTACTACCAGTCAAAATATTCAGTCAAAGTATTCCCAATCGAATCTTTTTCACCTTCTTCAAAAAGGTACAAAGAGGCTGTTGTGGCTTTAAATAGAAATGCTTCAACTAAGATGACTCTGGGATTCATAATATGGCGCTGAGGAAAAATATTCAATCTATACTTGAAACTGTGCCTGGAAATAGTTTTCGGAATAGTGTGGTCCATGATGATGTGATGGGTGATAGTGGTGGCTAATAGGATGGTGGTGTTCATTGGTATGGCCTAATTTTGTGATGAAGAATGGTCGGACGTGATGTGGCACCTGATTTGATTATATTCGCATAACTTGTTTGAGTGATGGTTCCATGAGGAATTAGATCCAGAATGTCATGAACTTATTTATCATGATGACTCTTTGTTTGACTTATACATCTAAGTGGGATCAATGAACCTTATCTGAACTAATTCGTGTCTGATTGGCTTCTTGCAGTATCATATCGTATGGGGCAATCTCATTGTCCCGAACGGAATACTCCAGAGAACCTCATCAGTAGTGTGCTACATGAAATGTTTCTAAGTCATTATTATAACACTATGATTTCCTCCAGAATAAGCTCCTATGATATTCTAGTATATGTCTAGAAATGGGTGGCTGCAGCTGCACTGGTGTGACAAAAGCCTGTACCGACTGCGGGTGCTGGGTGTGTACTTCTGCCACATTGATGTCACAATCTGTACCACTTTCATACCACCACCAACAGTTCATTTAGTGACGATTCTCAACAACTTCCTTACAAAACCAAGAAGCTTAAGTGGATTAGTTATTTATCAGGGAATAATTAGTGATCAGTGGTCAGTGAGATAACCCACAGTTACTATGGGGCCTCTTACCTCTACCACAAATGGAGGGGTTCTGGCAAGCGAACAGTTTCGCTTCATGCTGGATCGAGAGACAACCATAAGTTACCATGAATATCCTATGAGCTCTGATACTGAATCGAGCCAAAATTTAATGGGAACTGTCGCTCCTACTTTTACCCAGACCGAGCCAAATCTGGTTACTTTGAGCCGGACAATTGCTCATAACCAGATGTCTACAACAAGAATCCTACCAAGTGAGAATTTTAATCAAATCCCTAGTTTTACCCAAAGACTCAAGAACTTGTTGCTGCCAAAAGGCTATGCCTTGTTCAAGAAGGAAATGCCCGTTGCACCTGAGAATGGGTGCGAAAACGCGCACTTGCCGACACCAAAGAACATCAAGAGGCAACAGAACAAGCACGCTCTCCATTTCAAAGCCACCAAAAAATGGAGCCTTTTACTAAAGAAAATCAGGGGTTACAAGAAACATAACCAGTGCTATATTCAAAGGACCTCGGCCTGCAATTTGGGGGAGTGTCCAGTGAAAACTCGCAAAGTGCATCGCATTTCAATCAGTCGCGCTTTTTGCAGAATCTACGCATTTAAAGTGGGTTGCAAAAACGTCAACATGGACTTGGTAAATTTGGACCAGCCCGAAATTTTGGAAAAGGAGCCGGGGTTAAAAAATGCCTATTCTGAATATAGTGCCCGGCTCACAAAAGAGCAGTTGGAAAAATTCAATCCAAAACTTACGGAAGAAGTGCCAACAAATGGTGTGGAAGTTCCCAAATTTTCTACTGGAGTTGATAAAAAACACCTCCAGAAGTGTTTGCACCACGATGAGTCTAAAACTTTGGTTGCACGCGAGGATTTCCACAATAAAGTGGGCCACAAATTGGAGCGCGACTTGAGAGTCCAGATGAAGGATCCACGGTGGAACGAGTTTCCGACTACATCAAAACAGAAAAAGAGAAAAGCAGAAGAAGAGAATGGTCAAAAAAAGAGAGTCAAAGTTGAAGTCAAAGAAAAAGAAAAAGAAAGTGAGGTCAAAGAATTCAAGATTGCAAAATTCCCAGTCAATACTAAGTTAATACTGTCAGTTGAAATATCGAGTCCTAAAGCTGAAATGTTTTCTGAAGTTTCTTCTGAAGTTTCTTCTGAAGCAGAATCTTCCAAGGAATTAAATCTTTATAGTCCCAGGAAAGAGTTTCAGGAAATAAAGATGACACAAAGTTTCTCACAGGTCCACTCAGAAATCCATGGTCCTAAAGAACTATGGGTTGCTCTTGATTTGGAGCCCATTTTGAAGCCTAGGCTCAACAACTCGGAGCTCATTTGCCTTAATGTTGACTTGCGAGTTTGCAGGAACATTACTGAGAAGAAAATGGATGAGTACTTGACCCAATGGAGACTCATAATGAAAACGTCTATGGTTCCAAAAGCTGAAGTTGGGGACCAGAAACCAAATGACCTCTTACAGTTGAAGTCTCTGGTCCAGGTTCAAGATGACTTGATGAGACAATGTGAGATGAAAATCTTGGGTCAGTTTGATCTCCTTGACCAGTTTGAGGAGTACGTTCACGCTCTTCTTGATGGTCTTCAGGATTCAGGACACGCTCTTGTTGTAGTTTGTTTTCATATGGCTGAAAATGAAGTTTCAGAAATCAATTTGGACTACTACGAGGACAGGCTTAGTACGATTATGGAAGACTTGGAGCAAATGGAGGACTTGGATAATAGTGTGAAGGAAAATATTTTGAGTATGCATGCAAGCTCAAAGAAGAGCTTAACCGGATATTTCCAGAGCCATAAGGGCGCTTACAGTTTTAAGCAAAAGCTTTTGGAGCAGTACTTGGAGCACCACCAGAAATGGGTGCAAGATCCAAACCAAAAAGCTCTAACACTCTTAGAATTGAACAAGAACCTTGGTAGTGAAAATATCAGATTCCAACGAGTTTTCTCCAGAGAGCTCCATAATTTGAACGTCTACGACGTCTTGGGGCAAAAATTGGACCGTCTCAACACTCTCCATGAGCTGGTGAGCACTGCTCGCGAGCAGTTGCAACTCACATTTAACGAAGTGGCTCTGCGATTTTTGGCCCATATCTACGAGTCTCATGGTACCCGAAAGCGACACTGACCACAAGCGTACTGACTGACTGATTGACTGATTGACTGATTGACTGATTGACTAATTGACTAACTGACTAACTGACTAACTGACTAACTGACTAACTGACTAACTGACTGGCTGACGACTGACTTGCAACGACTTTAACTGACTAACTGAATTACAACGAAATTAACTGACTGACTGAATTACAACGAAATTAACTGGCTGACTGACTATAGCTAGAGAACACAGAAACAAAGAAAACAAATACTGGTTCGAGATTGATTATGGCTACTGAAAAATACAAAATGAAATGGAAGGAGAAAAACTTATGACAGCTTGTGGTGGAATTCCGCTGCAGTAATGGACCCCACATAAGCCTATGGATTGTGAGGATGGTAATGAACCCTTAAAAGTGGGATTGTGAGTATCGTGTAATGAACTTTGGTGATCAGGACGGGATTGTGAAACAAACAAGAATGCCTACTACAAATGTCAAACAGAAGTCTTCTTCCAATTTAACAAGTGCGCAAAAAAGCGCAATCAATACAAACAGTAAGCCATAAGTCCAATAACTGAACCCGACCCATACACTTCTTATTAGAATTGCAAGAGAAAATACCTAGTGTAGTGTAGACCTATGATTTGAATATAGCAGTATGAAAATAACTAGTGTAGTGTAGACCTATGATTTGAATATAGCAGTATAGGAGTGAAAGCTGCCACCATATACAAATAAATACTATGATTAGTACTACTACGTACTAATACTATGGGTCAATACTACGTACTAATACTATGAGTCAATACTACGTACTAATACTATGAGCTAATACTACTAGCTACTATACTTAGTTTGTAGTAAGAAGTCAATGAGTAGTCCATAGTCAGTATTATGAAGGAGTGAGTAGTATGAAGTAGTGGTATGAAGTAGTGGTATGAAGTAGTGGTAGCAAGTAGTAGTAAGCGGTAGTGGTAGTAAGCGGTAGTGGTAGTAAGTAGTAGTGGTAGTAAGTAGTAGTGGTAGTAAGTAGTAGTGGTAGTAAGCGGTAGTGGTAGTAAGTGGTAGTGGTAGTAAGTAGTAGTGGTAGTAAGTAGTAGTAAGCAGTTAGCAGTAAGCAGTAGTCCATAATCAGTTGAAGGTAGTAAGCAAATAATTGAGCAAATAATTGAGCAAGAAGTGAGCAAAAGATGAGCAAACGTTAAATTACAGACTTATATTTGCTAGATATAACTTGACTCTAGTCTGCGCTATCACTTGACCCTACGGGAGAGCTACCTTCGCTTAGGCCGGTGAAAATCTTTTCACATGGCCTGGACGGCTCCCGCCCATGGTCCTGCTTATCACCGAGAGTCACTCTATATGCATGACTGCTTTTCCTACTCACGCGTTAACAGCAAAAGATGAGCAAGAAGTGAGCAAGAAATAAACAAGAAGCTTGAATTAAAAAGGCTATAAACTTTATATGGTATAAGTGAACTGTAGTGAATTATGTGAAGTTATCTATTCTTTAATGCCTATAAAAATAGAGTGTATACCTATTAACGAATTTAAAGAAAGATTAGCTGAAACTGAATAATGGTTAATAGGTATTCATATATTTATACTAGACGTTAGTAAGAACACAGTGTTTCAACTTGTGTTTTAGTATATATTAGTATACAGGGATAAGTAAGTTGTACCTTACAAGACCAAAGTCTTAAGTGAGGTGCGAGGTGGGTGAAAAGTTTTCACACACCAGTGACCTGCACATAGTACGTCACATTTCTGCATACAACATATCCACGAAGTACCCTGCATCAATTCTCGCTAGGTACTCGTTGACACAGTGAGTATATTAGTGTGTAGCGAGTAGTTAGTGTGTAGCGAGTAGTTAGTGTGTAGCGAGTAGTTAGTGTGCAGCGAGTAGTTAGTGTGCAGCGAGTAGTTAGTATGTAGCGAGTAGTTAGCTGATGTATTTGTTGGAGGTGATCGATAGTACCCTTGGCAAGTGAGTTGAGGTCGTTTATGTTGTTGATGTCGAAACCTGGTGTTTGGAGAAGTTTCCCAAGTGATTGGTGTCCGCGTATCTCGTCCTTCATTGCCTGTCCTTCGTCAGCGGATATAAGAGGTTCCTCCAGTGCTGTCAACAAGCAACCTAGCATGTACGGAGTCAAGGTACTTCGTAGTGGGTTTTATGCAGACCAGTGATGTACTATGTGCAGGTAACTAACGAATGAAAACCCTTCACTCGCCTCACCACCTCAAATAGAACTTTGGTCTTGTAAGGTACAACTTAAATATCCTTGTATATCAATATATACTAAAACATAGGTTGAAAAGTGCTGGGCCTTGGTTCACCAGTCGAGGGGCACTATCGATCAACTCCAACAAATAGATGAGCTCACGAGCCGAGCCTTGATTGTTCCATTGCATTTTTTTTTTCTGGTTCATCTTCTGTATATACCCAGCGAACTCACTCATTAATTTAGTAAGTATCATTAGTAAGTAGTAAGTAGTGAGTAGTAAATAATGAGTATAACTAGTAAGTAGTGAGTATAAGAAGTCAGTATAAGAAGTGAGTATAAGTAGTTACTAGGAAGAAGTGAGTATAAGTAGTTACTAGGAAGAAGTGAGCATAAGTAGTTACTAGGAAGAAGTAAGTAGCAAGTAGTAAAACTGTAGCTAATTGACAAGTACTCAGTTGTTATAGTAGTACTCAGTAGCTCTATTAGTACGTAGTTGTTATAGTAGTTATAGTGTACTCTTTAGTTATAGTGTACCTAGTAGTACCTATTAGTACCTATGAGCCCTGAGAAAAATTTAGGTTACGAGCCCTGAAAATAATAATAATAAGGTTACGAGCCCTTTGCTGGTTCTTGTATGAGCCATAAATGATATCACATTCACTAATACCCCTCCCCATTCCAACTTGACGTAACAATATATGGAAGTTCTTGCATATAAACAAGCGTACATTATTCTGGAAATACCCACCTCCAATTCCCCAAGTTCCATCGAAGTTCCTGTAAACCTCTATGGTACGGTGAGGGTGGTTACGAGCCCTGGAACACCACCTAGTCAAACCTCTAAACACCCATTTCACCGAAATTGAACACAAAAAAAATGTTTAGACCATAAATTCCTTCTTTTCTGTATACAAAACTTTATACTAATTACCATCGTTTACTATTATTTCGTATGGTGTTGTATTTTGGTTGGTGTATTGTATTGGACATTGTGCAGGACAATCATGAACTCCAGATGTCATGGTAAAAGGTGAATGGTCAATGGGGCATTGGGCATGGGAAATTGGCATAGTGTATATAGTGGAGGATCCAAGGAGAAAGGGCTTGGCTTTGTTCATGTGGCCCCTGGTAAACTGTCTGGGAACTGGAAAATGCTCACCGGTACTGCAGACAAGACCTGAACAGGTTTCATTCAATAAAAGTTTTGAGTTTGGCATCTGTTCATCCATGTTCATCTGTTCATTCATGTTCATCTGTTCATTCATGTTCATTCATGTTCATGTGCATCAGAGTTATTTCATGCATCAATGTCTGAACAATGCCTTCTATTCTTGTCACTTTCTGTATTTCTCCTCCCCCCTCCTCCCTTCTCCTTTCTCCACTATTTTTATCCCACTTAGCCTCGGCTCTATATAAAGAGACGTCTTCCCAAACCACCAAACCAAGTATTCAAAAACCAAATCTCCATAGATTAGCATCCAAAATCCAAACCGCCATAGCTCAACATCCAAAATCCAAAACCCACCAAAGTCGTTGACATTCAATAGATCATTAAAGACTCCTTGAAAGACTCTCTAACTCTAACTCTCACGTATCATACTCTCATATATATATATACTACAGCTAAAGGTGTTCTTACGGATTTACGTATAGAATCTTTAGATATGTTAAATAATCTAATATGTATATTTGGTATTAATTTTTTAAAAGCCAAACCCATCAGTTTCAGGAGAATCTTCTCTTTAAGACTTTTCAGATGTTCGATATCTTTTTAGGTTATAAACATATATCATATCAGTCGTTAAGACTACTAGGAGACTAATACTGGAAACTATACACTAGAGAATAGTGTCAATTGACTGAATTTGTTTAATTAAGTTGGAAGAGAAGAATTTAGTGCATGGTTAAGTTGGAATATAGGGGTGTACGGATTTATCTTCAGTTAGTTGGTGGAATTTGTTGAGCGTTACCATAAACTTTCGTATAGTCGGGAAGTGTTATGACGTTGGTCTCCACTAACCCTCTTAAGTATGGTGCATCAATGTTCATTCTAGATCGCTTGTATTCTTTCTAAACTAGATGTCAGTGATCTCTCTTCTCAATGATACCCTTTCGAACATGACCGGGATCCCAGATATATATAGTTCTCCTTAGAATCCATTCCTGTATCCAATCCGGAACTCACCCCTTTCTGGAGCCCCAATCGGAACGCTTCCGATTCCTGAAATCCAATCGGAGCCATTCCGTTTGTCCCGGCTGTTTCTATTCTTGGATTCCCGGTCTCGGGCCTTCAACCTCATTCCTTATACACAGGGTGCAGCCCTTAGATTCATCATCGTGCATCGGATGCAACTTCCGGAACGTCATACAGTGTCATGCATGTTTACTAATACACTCATCATGCACACTGCCTGGTTTCATCTGCACACTTTATTCGTAGACACATGTGAGCCTGGCCCATCTGCCCAACTCAGTGTTTTCACTCTGCACTGCAGATAGTACTAGTCATCGTGTCCGGCATACACAATGATTGTCACGGCTCACAAGTTCAACAGAATTATGTGGGGGATTTAGTCAATGAGTGTTTGCGTATGTGCAGGCCGAAACCAATCCACTCAAACAAACATTAAACAATATGAAACCAACCAGCTTCATGCAGGAGTTTTTTTTTTGCCACTTCCACTTGGGTAGACTTTATGAGAATGTTCCATACCAAAGTGGATGGAGAACTTTTTCCTCTCACCAGTATGGATTTCCCCACGCTCAATTATTTTTCTCCCAATTTCTCCAAGCTGAGGGACCCACCGAAATTCAACTTCAAACATGGAATGGCCACGGAATTTGACCCGGAACGGCCACGGAAGTGGGCCCGGAACCGTCACGGAATTGGACCCGGACCTCCCTTATGCGTTTGGGATAGTCAATGATTTCTTGGCGTTTGGAAATGAGGTCAAAAACCCATTCAAAATCAAGTTGAACAGCCACCATAAAGTGGTCAACCTTACTCCGTAATTCTGCAACTAGGCGGACACGGACCGAGGCTTCTATATGACCAGGAACTATACCACCAAGGCTGTTAATTTCACCCGTTCGGACATCTACTTGATTCCTACCAAATGAGGAAGAGATGTATGGCACGTCGCTGGGAACAAGACCAGGCATATGATCATATGTCCCTAGTAGTTCCTCGTAGAACTTAGTGGTGGTGTTAGATTCACTATAAATAGGGCTCTATCCTTAGATGTATAATGAAGCCTCTCCGTCTAATCCTAAGGAGTCATTGGATAACGTATTCATAACCATTTGACAATATGGTGGGTGCGGTGACCAAGAACAATCCCCATTTTTATCCTGGTGAAGAGTGTTCCCTTCTTTTACCCAGTAACGACCGATTGACTAGGTGATGCAGTTATCAATTACTTAAGTAGCCCAAATTCTCCCTCTGGAGAATCATCAACGAGTAAAAATATCAACGAGTAAAAATAACTCAGTGCCTAGACGTTACACTAGAGTCTATCAAGCAGTACACAATTTGTATGAAATTGGGTATTCTAGTTTTGGTGTCTTACAGTGTCATGATATAGTCTTTATATATAATATTTAGTCTGTTTTTTTGCCTATCCTGTTGTACGTTGTCATCTACTAACGCATTAACTGGAACGATTATGTATCTAAGCTATACTCAAGCCAACGTCGTCTCTTCTTCTGAGCACCTCAATAAAAAGACTCACTTTATGCTTTCCTGGTGTCTGAATATTCCTAATTCCACCTTCGCCTGTTAGTTTGTTAATATAATGCTCTAGGTTCAGTTTTATCCGTCGACATGCGAATTCCTTCGCAAGAGTTTCTTCTGAGTTCCGAAGTTATTTTAGGTTCGATAGTACTCCCTGCACACATGAATGACATGATCCAAATACCAATATCTTGACAAAAGTATAATTCGATTGGGTATTTTTTATTCGCTCACATTTTTCGGACGGCAAACAATGGTCGTATGGAAACTATGGCACCACGATTGTGGTGGGAACCTTATGTTTGCAGCCAATACCGTGCGACCCGACATTGTTTATCAGACGCTGAACTTGTACGTTTGGATGAGAACTCACTGGGATCTACTTTAAAAAAAAAAAAAAAACTTTTTTGCTCGTTGAAAATATGAAAATATAAAAATATGATACTAGTTGAGATGAATTTGTTTTAAAGATACTTTACGGTAGTCCAGTTTGCAAAAAAAACAGTTCGCAAATTTTCTGTTTATTGACTAACTGTCAGAAAAAAAAGACTAGTGATTTTGTGAAGAAAAGTTACTGAAAAATTCCCAAGTATACGTAGAGTAGATTATAATATAGTTAAAATATCCTACATACTACTAGTACATGGCCACGGAACATGTTGAGAAACAGAAGCCGTGGATAGTAACTTGCAGTCTCAGAAATCGCAGCCACTCAGAAATCGCAGCCACTCAGACACCGCAGCCACTCAAAAATGTTGTGATACGAGGCGCATATACAGTACATACACCGAAGTATTCTATACAGTGTTTTTCAAAACTACAGTGTTTTTCAAAATTATTCAAACCAGCGCGACAAAATGTTTCAAACCAAAAAGACAGAATGGTTCAAACCAAATAGCGTAATGTTTCACACCAACTTTTATTAGAATTCAATATCCTTAAATCTTAAATTTGGACGACGGTCTCTTATATACTACATTTGAGAGTGTTGCAGTATTAATCAAGGGTGAAAAACGNTAAATCTTAAATTTGGACGACGGTCTCTTATATACTACATTTGAGAGTGTTGCAGTATTAATCAAGGGTGAAAAACGGGCGGAACTGAACTGGTTTCCTTATGTTGAGAATGAGCAATGCCTGATCATTCCAGAAACGGAAGGCGCACTCATAGAAAGTATAGAGTGTGCTCTGCCTTCCCTTTGGT
>NKZD01001680.1:0-39319 GCA_002370635.1 Metschnikowia cerradonensis
GACTACAGACTACAGACTACAGACTACAGACTACAGACTACAGACTACAGACTACAGACTACAGACTACAGACTACAGACTACAGAGTACACACTACAGAGTACACACTACACACTATAGGTGCATTATGGTTTCTTCCACATACTGCTGCTTACTAACTACTGACAATAGGTTCATTATTAGATGTTCCAGAACCTAACTACCAGATGTTTCATACTCCTACTGACTCACTAATTGATGCTATACTAAATGTTGCATGACTATGGTGCTATACTATAGATTCTTGTTGTAGTTATAAGGTTAAGTACTAAGTTATCTTTATTCGCTGATGATCCCTCAAAAGAAGAATCTGAGCTGATTATATAACTATTGAAGAAAAGGGGCACGCTGGTAGGAGGCTGGTAGGAGGCTGGTAGGAGGCTGGTAGGAGGCTGGTAGGAAACTGTTAGGAGGCTTGTAGATGGCCTTATACAATCAACATTATTAGTATCAGGCGGAGAGGCTTCGTAATACCTCAATAGGTAGGCATTACCTTTGGTGGACCTAACAGACATAGTCATAGTAATAGTCATAGTCATAGTAATAGTCATAGTAATAGTCATAGTAATAGTAATAGTCATAGTAATAGTCATAGTAATAGTCATAGTCATAGTAATAGTCATAGTCATAGTAATAGTCATAGTCATAGTAATAGTCATAGTCATAGTAATAGTCACTCTATGTACAGCTACTGAATGTAATATATACTCTGTATACTATGAACTGACACTTGATTAATGTATGTGACATTTCTATTCCCATCGCTATCTCTGTGTACTATGTACTAATGCTTAAGGTTATGTGTATACTCTATAGAACAATCCATGTACTCTGTCCTAAGTACTATGAGCTCATATTTCTGTGAAATTATACATGGGTCTAAGTACTGTATTTATCTGTTTCTGTTAGATCCGCCATAAGCAGGGCCCTAGCTATGAAGGTATTATGAAACCTCTCAGTCCGGTTGTTACAATGGCCATTGCAAACGCCGTGTCATGACCATAGTTGTATGAAGTACTATGATGGTCCTTTCAAATATTCTGGAACAATCCTTACTATTGTTCTAGTGGAGAGTTTTTTGATACGAGTTTTTTGATACGAGTTTTTCGATACGAGTTTTTTGATGCCACGTTTCCCTCAAAGTATAAGCCACTCCGGTTCCTCTCTTTGAGAAACCATCAACGAATACAAGTTTCGATTTCCAAACGTTTCTAAGAACACAAAAACTATCACTAAAAAAAACTGTTACTTGACTACTCATACTAATACCACTACTATTATTATTAGTATGGGCTATTAGGGCTAGCACTACTGCTATTAATATATATATATATATATATTAAAGTTATGAGCCCGCGTTATTTATGTTATGAGCCCTGTTCACTTACTATAACTATAAAACAACATCTACCGTCCACTAAAATGTAATACTTTCAAAAGTCATTCTAGATACATTTTATTATAATATATTTCCTTAGCATAAAAGCTCAATTTTGCTATATATGAATATCAGAATTACTGATAATCTATGACCATTTGTATGCGCTTACGAGGGTATGCGCTTATACTGCCTTATCCATTCCCTCTTCATTTGACCCACTACTCCTTTCTGTTACTTATGTGCTACCCATCATTCACTACCCCATCACGTGAACTATATCACAATACTCGTAGTAGTCAGTAGTGTAGTAGTAGTCAGTAGTGTAGTAGTAGTCAGTAGTCAGTAGTCAGTAGTCAGTAGTGTAGTAGTAGTCAGTAGTGTAGTAGTAGTCAGTAGTGAGTAGTCAGTAGTCAGTAGTCAGTAGTCAGTAGTGTAGTAGTAGTCAGTAGTGTAGTCAGTAGTCAGTAGTAGTATTACTAGTACTAGTACTAGTACAGTGTTTTTCAAAACTATTCATACCAGCGTAGCAAAACGATTCAAACCACACTAGCAAAATGTTTCGAACCAAGAAGACAGCATGGTTCAAACTAAATGGCGTAATGTTTTCCACCAACTTTTATTAGAATTCAATATTCTGAAATCTTAAAACTGAACGATTGCCTCATATGGTATTACATTTGGGACAGAAGTCTTGCAGTATTAATGAAGGGTGAAAAACGGACGGAACTGAAACTGAACTGGTTTCCTTATTATCCTGTATACAACAACTTATTAGGGGTTATGTATATTTCAACACTGTAGTGAGTAGTGAGTAGTGAGTAGTGTAGTGAGTAGTGTAGTGAGTAGTGATTTTAAAATATATCAGTCTAAGCCTCGCGCGCACCTTCTCTTACAACTATATAATGTTCTGTTACGTCACTGAGAGCATAACTTCTATCCTGCACGGGAGGATCCTCATCAAGGATCCATCCCTCGTATGGTTTGATCAGTACAGGTATAAAATTGTTCACCTTATCGTAGAAGTCCTTGGAAGAGATCCCTTGCGATATTCCAGAGATGGTCATTACTGTAACAATATGTATTCAATATCTAGTCTGTAGAGAGAAGGTAGAATAAGGGTCCTTAGAGAGAAACAATATGTAATAATCTTTCTTCTCGCATATAAGGGAAGAGGTCGTGCAAGTTCAAGAAATAGAGCTCAACCGTAAAACTGGGCACGCCTGTTTAGGGAAGCAGCGAAGGGAGATGAGGGCTTGTGCCCTATTGACATCACTAATGCAATGCAAGCTTAAGTTCAGGGCACTTAAGGGTGTGTAAGGCATATGAGCCTCATATCACAACATATAAGCACGTTAGATTCCTCCCTCGGAGGAATCATCGGCGAATGAACATAGTTGCCAGAGTACCTGACGTAAACCGGAGTATATAAAATGGTAGTGTGATGTAGTAGAGTAGTGTGATGTAGTAGTAGTATCAACGAGACAAAAGCCGATGATGAAAGTAGCTGATAAGGGAGAAACTGAGGGGGAGGGAAAGGAAGAGAATGATGGGAGAACGATGATAATGGTAAAGGAGAGAATGAAGGTGGAACAGAGGAAGGGCAATCTAAAAGTCCTGGAGATACCTCTAAGGCTGGACTCACCTTTACCCAAAGAAAGTACGTTGGTTTACGCGGATGACTCCACCAATGCTAACCATGAAGAGCTACCAAACATGCTTTACTTTCAAGTAACAAAAAAATTATTAGTCACCAGTTTGCACTCCAAAAAATTATTAGTCAGTAATTTACTAGATCTATTCCAAAACATTAATAGTCAGCAATTTACTAGATCTGTTCCAAAAAAAAATATATTAGTCAGTAGCTTACTGCATCCATTCCATGTGTTAATCTACCATTACAACCTTTATGGTAAATGACACATATCGAAATTGAACAGAAAAAAAAAACTACCTAGATGTTGGAGCCATATTCAGCATCTGCTAAAATATCCAGCCTTGTATCAAGCGAATCTAGAATTTTATCAAGGTCATCAAGCATTTTATCAAGCTGATCAAGCATTGAATTTAACGAACCAAGTGTTGTATCGGATCTGGTCAGCTCTGAATCTCTTGAAACAACTACGGCCAAGGGCTTGTTGGATTACTTGAACTCTGGCTCCGTTTCTGGAATAACGTACAATTCTGTGTTTGAGAGACCGTCTACGATACGGTGAACGTAGTTTAGTGTATTGTAGTAGTTTAGTGTATTGTAGTAGTTTAGTAGTAAAGAAGAGTAGTAAGAAGAGTAGTAAAGAAGAGTAGTAAGAAGATTAGTAAGAAGAGTAGTAAAGAAGAGTAGTATAGTAGAGGGGCCGCAGACATTGTTTCAGATTACACCTGGGTGCATTGCGGCAACAAGATGCATGCAGCAGCGCAGAAGACCTATAAAAGGAGCGATCCCCCCTCCCTAGATTTACAGCCTGTTTCTACAACCCTCCCCTCTTTTCTTTACCCCTTTCCCTGCCTCCTCTTTTTTTCTTGGCTTTCTTTTTTTTTTACTTCTTTTCCTTCTCTTTTTTTCTTACCCCCTCCCTTTTCTTTTTTGTTTGTTTGTTTGTTTATTTGTTTGTTTGTTTTTTGTTTCGGTTCTGGTGTACCGATTCGCAGCCATGGTCGAATGTACGGGTGTCTTTACGAGGAGAGGAGGATGCGGTGAATGTTTACATTTATTCCCAAACGGGCCTGGCCCGGCTCATCTGCGCCTGAGATCTAGGCCGATCGGTGCATGGATCTGATTTCACCCTGATCCTATTTTTGTCCTAACAAATCTATATCTGGATTTACGAAATGGGTGTTTTGAAACAGGCAGATCATAATTTGGCCAAGTTCCATCTTTCGCCCAATCGTCACGCCAAGGTCGACCGTCGCCAAGTCAGCCATGACTTTTCCTCCAAAAAGAAGTTCTTCGAGAGCATCAGTGAACATGGGCCCGAATTAGCAAATAACTTTAATCTGCCCTCAGTTTTTTCCGTACCGGAAAAACAAAGGACTCAAAGAAATCTGGAGAAGATTGACGAGGGACTGGCTGTTCAAAATAAGAACAAGAGAGACGAGGGATTGGCTGCTCAAAATAAGAAGGTGGCAGATCTGAAAGACCTGCTTCTAGCCAGAATGGCTGCCAAACAGGCCAGGCTCGCTGAGCTCCAGGAACAACAACAATTGGTGGAGTTTGAGATCTTGGAGATCCAGGCCCAGCTCCAGGATTTCTTTCCTAATCAGAAAACAGACCAAGTGGAGCCTTCTAAACCCGATTTCTCCGGCTTACGAAAAACAACATCGCTTTTCTTCGACCATAGCTCAAATGAGCTTCGCAAAACTGTCTCCACTTTCTTCCAAGCCAGTCCACTCACCAAGTCCCAGCCATCACAGCCATCACAAGCTACCGTCCAAGCAACTGCTGAAGGACACCACAAAACATCTATTCATCAAACTTCTTCAAAGGCAAGTCAAACTTGTTCAAAGACGAAACCGGATCTCCGGCACCAGGCGTCGGTCTTTTTCGCCAAGACACTTCTCCCCAACCCCGAACTCAAGAATAAGGCATCAATGATGTTAAATACTACGCTTAACGAGGTCAAGGAGAAGTTGGACCAGCAGCAGATGGAGTTGGAGACTTTCACGAGGAAAGGCACGGATTTGGCCCGGGAATTTCTCACGTCGTTGTCGCCCAAAAAGCCAGGGTCTCATTTAAACCCTTCAAATGCGGCCGACTCGTCGTTTATGGTGGAGAACTTGTCTAGTGGAAAAGAGGCGTCGATTCTCTTGAGTGACGATGAGAGCTATGGAGAAGGCCATGGCATTTTGGCGACTCTTGGAGCGCAGCCCCTGGTGTTGGAGTGTTCGGAGATCCTCCTGGGCTCGTCCATCATTGACATTGACGACTACGAAAGCTCCGACGACGAGCGCTACTAATAGAGTTTATAAGCGTGTCATATAGCTTATAATAAGAAGTCTATAAGCCGAGATCATGATCATTCATCGTCGATCCAATTGCGGGCCCTCTCCACGCCCCGCTCCCAACGTCTCCAGTTCCTCCTTCGCTCCTCATCCGGCATCTGGGCACGGAACACGTTATCGCCATTTTCGTGGGCTGAAACGGTCTTGATCACATCATCCAAGTCCTTCCACACCCGTTCATCTTCATCTTCAAACGAAAGGCCTGCAGCGATAGCAGCACCCAATGCTGTACACTCGGAAACAGGAGCTCTCTTGACCGTCACACATGGACCCAAGATATCTGCTTGAATGCCCAAGATCTCATCGGCCTTGGACATACCTCCATCCACGGCCAAGGTGTTGAGCAACTTGGAATTCTCCAAGTGCAGTTCCTCCATAAAGTCAGGGGAACCTCCTGCATCCTCCGACATGGCCTTAAGAATGCCTCTAACCTGGAAACACACACCTTCCAAAGCAGCTCTTGCAATGTGGGAAGAAGAGGTGTATTGGGTCATGCCGAAAATGGTACCCCGGGCGCCCCGGTCCCAGTATGGGGCATAGAGCCCGGAAAACGCCGGGATGAAGAGCACTCCACCCGAGTCAGTCACCTGAGAAGCCAATGGGCCCACATCCTTGGCATCGGCAATCAACTTCAAGTTGTCTCGCAACCACTGGGTAATGGAACCAGCCACAGCCACGGAACCTTCAAGGGCAAAGTGGGGCACGCCATCTTCCTCCTTCAAAGTGGGGAACCAGAATCCAATGGTGGTGAGGTTTCCGTTCTTAGAAATCAACTTGCGTGGGCCGGTGTTGTACAACAAGAACGCACCGGTTCCATAGGTACACTTGGCTGCACCGGGTTTCATGGCCAATTGTCCAACCAAGGACGCAGACTGGTCTCCAAGACACCCACAAATGGGCACGTTGCTGATGGTTTTCAAGATATCATAGGCTTCACGGGTGATCTTATTGTGGAATCCCAAGTTGGACAAGTTGGGTGCCGTGAACAGCCCATAGAACTCAGAAGACAGGCAGATCTTGGGGAACAGAATCTTATCCGGGTCAATGCCCCAGAAATCCAAGAGCTCCTCGTCGTACTGGCGGGAATCCAAGTCCATGAACAGCGTCCTCAGTGCATTGGTGACATCCGTGACAAATGCCCGTTCCTTGGTCAAGTGGTAGATCAACCACGTGTCCACGGTTCCAAACATCAAGTTCTCGCCCTTCTCATATTCTTCCCGAATAACATCGTCGTTATCGAGTAACCAACGCAACTTGGCGGCGGAGAAGTAGGTGGAAAGAGGCAAGCCAGTTTTCTCCCTCATCTTGTCCTTTGTTTCCTGGTCAGTCATGTGCTCCAAATGCTGTACAAGCTCTGCGGTACGAATATCAGTCCACGTGATACCGTTACTTAAAGGCCGGCCGGTTTTCTTATGCCAAACAATGGTTGTTTCACGCATATTGGCTATACCAATGGCCTTGACCTTATACTTGACCTTAATTTCCGGGTTCTGGTTGATTTTCCTCAACGAAAAGAGGCACGCCACCAAACACTGCACGGCATTGGCCAAGATGTGCACGGGCATACACTCCACCCAGCCTGGTTGAGGGAACCGGAGTGTGGGGCCCACGGAGGCCAGGTTGTTTTCAATCTCCACATTGTCCAGGATGGAAATGGCGATACCCTCTGCGGTGAAGATGGGTTCGTTGTGCCGGGCAAGAGACGATCTTCTCCGGAATTGGTCGGTATTGGACGACTCTGCTGGAGCCTCCGACGCCGAAGTGGAGTACTCGATTTGGTGTTTGGCGATTTCACTTCCGTCTCTGGCGAAAAGAATACACCGGGCCGAGGTTGTGCCGATATCAATCAGCGCCACCACTGGAATCAGCGGAGCTGTGGAGGATCTGCGAGGCATCTCAAAATGATGAAAGGCAGAAAGAAGACGATATGTCGAGAGACTTCAAAGATAGAAGTCAAAGAAAAAGACAGACAACCGTTAAAAGGTACTGTCACAAACAGAATATGTCAAAAGACAGAATAGATGGAAGTCAAGACAGGAAGATGTCAAGACAAAAGACAGAATAGACAGAAAGTTGTCTAGACAGAAGTCAGTCAGAATGCCAGACAGAAAATAGATACTGTCAATGGAATAGACAAGAGAATGCTCTGAGCAGAACAAATAGTCTCGATCGATATTCTTGGCAGAATATATCGATGTTTCAGAATCACTTGGAAAGCTTAGTATAGTTCACTTCGACTCAATGGAGTATGGACTCAATGAACTACTAGTTGGATGCAGATTCTATGAGACTTTTCAAACTCTTTGAAGTCCTTGAACTTTTCAAAAATTTCAAACTCTTTTTTCGGGCCTGGGGCGAAGAGTAGATGCCGATCACAGGAGTATATATCGGATCTAACAAACCACAAGAATTAGAGTAGTGAAGATATTTTCTGGGTGGATGTCAGTGAGCAATGATAGGCTTTGTGGGAGGTACGGATGTTCGCGCCAGTGCGGGGCACACTTGCATCGCGCCTTCTTCTCGATCCGGTTCGGCAAATGTCCATCGGTCTCTTAGGAACAGACGGTTGTTTGTTTCATGCATGTTTCATTTTTAGACTGTTTCATGTTTCATGATTGTTTCAGGAATGTCTCACGCCTTTTTTAGTGCCACAGTTGTTTCAATTCCACATTGTACCCTGTTTTTTCCCTGTCTTGTTTGTTCGGCTCAACTCGCCGTCAAGTCGGAGAAATACTAAAACATCCGTGTGCAGGATGCATAAATGTAAACACGAACTTCCATACGTATCTTATCAGGCAGCTTGACCAATGTTTCATGTTGCCACTAACACTGAACCTGGACTAAAAATTCCTGAAACACACATGAAACAGACATGAAACATTTTTGAAGCACACTTGAAGCACAGAAACACTAGCCATTTTCTGTATAGTTGTCTGTTGCTGTGCATTCCTGTATATTCTGGCGAAGGTGCCTGAATCTCAAAGGGCTTTTTGGAATGGCTTTTCGGAGGGAATACCCTCGGAAATATCACGTGACATGCAGCCCTAAAAACGTAGCCCTATTTAATCTTCCACCACACTCAAAAAATTGATATCCCCACGAAAACCATAATGTTTCGAAAATGTCAAGAAACCAAAATATCCTCAAAGTCTGTAAAATATTTCTTGTGGGGGAGGATGAAACGACCAAAGTCAATAGGTCGGAACTGGATATAAACCCCGGAACTCCGCTTGTTGGCCGCAGTCATCTGACGTGAATGTCTAAAAGCAACTTTACCGGTTTGTCATGCACTTCAGATTCGATGTTCCTGAAATGTATGATTTTGGAAACCGGAAATTCCCGCTTGATAATATTTTTGCTTGATTTTTTTTTAATAGGCCGGATGTAAGCATTAAAGCTTCGGAGTTGCCTCTTTGGGATATGACCAAGTGACGGGTCTAGTTCTTTGCCTTATTTGTTCCCACAACAGATATAAGAATCTCAGAAGATCTATGTCTTTCGTTAAGTGATCCAGATATTCATTTGGTGGGGCAATGTGTCGAGACTGCATACAAGTGGATCCGTATACTGTCAACCTGCTTCAATTACCAGTCCAATACCACAGAAATCAATCTGTAAATAAAAATCAGGCTGGACCTGGTATTATAATGTTCAATATTAGCGACTTTACACTTGAGCAACAAATTCAGGTAGTCTGTTACTTTCGTTGATCTTGGTGAAAATAACACTACATCTGTTTTGGTACCTGTAGCAACTGACTCAAACTAGTGCCATAATGAACGAAGTTTGACTTAGTGAATCACTCTGAATGTGATATGGAAAACTTAGAAACCATGGTCCGAATTATTTGTTCTTGTCCATGTTATTTTGCCCATAGAAAAACACTTCTTTGGTAATGAACAAATGATGGATATTGAGCTATTTCTTATCCAAGTCACAGACGTTTTCTTCCAAGTTAACAAAGTCACCTGTTTCTAGATTCTTCCTCGGTCTAGGCACAGTGTATTGTTTATGGTAACTGAAGAGGTGAGACTCCACCTAAGAAAACTATGGCAGGGTCCAGTTTATACCTGTATAAAACACATATTCGTGATCCCCAAGTAACTGGTATGACCTTAAAGGCCAATTGAATCTTTATTTGTATTCAAATCTGCGGAATCACTCTATACTGGGTACAAACTGCAGGTAAATCCCCTAATATCAGACAGTTTAGTGTCGAAGTATCAAATATTTCGTGGTATCACTAAATTCTGGTATCACCAATTGTATAAAATAACTCCGGGTATTACCTAATTTCCCTATATCAAATAATATAAACATAATGACTCATATCAGGTCTATTATGAATATGAGGATAATGATGATTATAATAATGATTATGGTTATGGTTATGATAATGAGTGATAATTATAAGGGAGGGTGGTTTGAATTATTTTAGGACTTTATTGGACATCTGAATGTTCATTAGTGGTGGTGTAGTAGTTTAGTGAAAGTAGTGAAAGTGGTGGATGGCAAATTATACGTGGGGCGAGGCTCCTTTTATATTGCAGCCAGCCCTTTATTTCTGTACACAAACACAAAGCGGGGTAACCGAGTACACAAATACAAAGGCCCATATGTAATGCATTAAGATGAAACAGCGCAATTACTCAAGTGAAACACTGCAACAGCTTAATTAGGTAATGGAGGCTCACTTGAAACAACGACCGGAGCTGCGCGCACATATATTGCGCTTTATCCCTTGGCCTCCAACGCACATCCCAAAAAGTATAAATACCCCCCTCCTTCCCCCTCAAAAAATTTGCAGCGTGATTAAATTTACAGCTTGATTAATTTGAGATACGTCAGAAAATTATACTGGGTGAACAAATTACAGTGGGGAAAAAAATGAAGGGACACGATTGGGTATAAATGGAAACTCTGCAGAAATAAAGACAAGGAGAAAATGTATATGATCCCTGATATGATTTTTACTGATTCAGCCATGAGTCACTAATTCAGGCACTTTAGTCACTAATTCAGACATGGTCACTGATTCAGGCACTTCAGTCATTGATAAGTCACGGCTCTAGTTATTTATTACCAAGTGCCTATTTTGCTACACTTGTTTAATGCACTGTTGGTTTTTGATCCATAGATTGAAGTGTATTTATGGATTCCAGGGATTCAAGTTGGAACCAAAGAGAATAAATAACTGGTTTTGAAAACTACAGAAAATGAGAGAAAAGTCTTGAAACCTCAAATGAAACTAAAACCTTTCAATGGTCATTGCATGAAATTATTAGTCCAAAGGAGGGAACTGCTCTGCAAATATATTAAACAGATGATATTATTTGAATTATTAGGTAAGGACTCAAAATCTTTGCTAGTATGAAAGCCTGGATAGATCATGTTCCTGATTACCTTGGGCCATAGCCAGAACGTCTAGAACATTTTTCCAGAATATCACTCCTATGATTATCACCGCTATTGGTATGTTGATTTCGCGGGGGAGGATGGCTGCAAAAAGATGGTGCACGGGTTTCTTTCATTGGAACCTCACCTGCTCATTATAATTTACAAATCTGGTACCATTCCTTATTTCAAGTCAAACGTTTCAAACGAGTTTAAGTTGAACTTTCTTATCTGATTCACTATTCAGTTTGTTCTCACTTCTTGGTAATTACATGTGCATGTTTCAGATTGTTGGCTGTTGGTTGTTCGCAACGCAGATGGGTATAAAAGGGAGCCCTCGCCCCCATTTCCCAAATCATCTACATTTCTCTTTTCTCCTCAATATTCCTTTCTTCCCCTATTTCTTTGCCACTTCACAGGTGGTCCCTCTATTATTTACTATCACTGCAGTGTCACTTAATACTAATACTCTAACTATAATTCAGTTAGTGGTCGTTGATTATTGATTATTGATTATTGAATAGTCTTAAGTGGTTGTTACTGGTTATTGACTAATACCTTGTTAAATGAAGAGGATGGCTATTGGTGTCATGGTGGGTTTTTCAAATGGCTTTCATTTGACCCCGAGATGGTTCACGATGCCTTGCGAAGACATACACCATTTAAACAAAAAATTTCGAGACACTCCAAATAGGGGATTCACTTTGGCAACAGAAAAAAATTGGCTCTTTTTACCATTATTTTGAAAGCCTTGTCAATTTGAAGCTTTAGTTTCCGATTCAGATAAGTATATGCAGGATACACCAAGAAACCTACAGCGAAGCCAACACCAGCCAACACAAAGCTTTAAACAAAGCGATCAGCGAAATTCAAGCTGATCTGGAAGTATAAGAGTGAGTGGTGAGAATATGTGGAAGTCGAAACCCTCGGGGTGGCTTGAAATTGATAGAGATGTCTATTCAATCTAGTCTAATTAAATGATGTCGCCATCATGATAATCGCCCTTGGCCAAGTTCTCTCCACTATAACTGGTCAAGCTGGAGACCTCCACCAAGGCGTTTTCTGGCACATTGCCTCCGGCAGCACGAACCCACATGGTGCCCAACTCCAAGTAGTGTTTTCTACAGGAAGCAGGGTTATCGTTGGAAGCCAGGGGGCCGTTCTTCAAAGGGCTGAATTCCTCAGCACGGTCCACCTCCAAGCATCCGAACTTGTCCAATTCCACCAGCGAGAACACATCAAAAATGAACTGCTCCAACTTGATTCCATTAGGCACCAGTGGTGCCACGGCACTCTTCAGTGCAGGATCATAGCAGGCGATCTTCTTCTTGGCAATGTGGAATGGCAAGTGCTCCTGCAGGCGGGTCCAGGTCTCCAACATTCTCTGCAACAAGTCCACGGAGTAATAGTGGTTGACAATGTTGGCAGCACGCAAGTACAATTTGGAAGGGTCTTCTGGGTCGGTTTTCAGGGCCAAGTCGGCACCGATCTCGCTATACTCAATGACGCATGGTTTCTTGGTATCATCGTCCATGACAATAAGACCCACGGACTCAGAAGCATCCCGCTTTCTAACGGCCTTGGTGGCCAAGTCGTACCCCCGGTCAATAGCGAAACCCACAAACAGAGGGTCGGCCACCTTGACAAGACAGTTGTCCACACAGTACATGTGCACATGACGCACACCGTGGGCCTTCATGTGTTCAAGAACACGGGCCTTTTGCATGGCCTTATAAAGGCCTCCATTGCCATCGGGAGATTCACAGATGGAGCTTTCGGACTGCATCAAGATCTTCTTGCCGTCCAAGTCGAAACAGGGCAACGTACCCTGGTTGAAGAACACGATCTGGTCCTTTTCCAAGCCGAAAAAGCCGTGCTTTTCAAAGAAACCCTCGGTGGCTTCCCTCGTTGGTCCCAGTGTCATGATGTACCAGTTAATACGGACTTTCTGGACAGGGCTCTTTTCCTGGGCGATTTTCTGGATCCTGAGGATTTTCTCCGCCTGGATCTGGAACAATGACTTATGCGAGGGCAAGCCGATATCGAAACATCCCTTTGGTTCGCTCAGCCCCAACCGTGTGCCTTGGCCTCCTGCCAAAAGCAATACGGCCACGTGATTATTGGCAATAGCGTCCAACCCCAACTGCTTCCAGTGGGCCAAGTCTTCGTGGTCTTCTAATAAGGTTCCGGTGGACTGCGTGGGCAACTGGGCAAAGTGGCGGGACTGGGCGTTGGAGCTGGAGAATTCAAGTGCTTGCTGCACAGTGGCCACGAGATTCTCTGGTTCGTCCACGTCCTGGAGCTGCTGCAAAAAAGCAGCCTTGGCGGATTCATCCGCTAGTTGGTGGTAGGCTTCGACCAAGTGGGTCTGGCCACAACGGGTAAGAGACTCTAACACGTTGCTCATGATGATGATCTGGGTGTAAGGGTTTGACAATAGGTGGTTTCAGGATGGTATTGGGTGTAAGGGTTTTGGATGTTTCAGGTTGGTTCCTAAAAGGTTTCGTAGCTTGGTGAGAGCAAATCACAAATCTTGATGAATTTTGAAGTTGGAAACGGGCGGCCCTATATATACGCTTGCAAGTGTTTCAGCTTGAATCAGCTGGACTTTTGAAGAACACTTCATGCGCATATTCCTGCACAGAACCAGTCTGTTCTGTTTTTAGCAGACTGATTTATTGATTCGGGTAATTTTTTTACTAGTCCTGCACACAGAGAGGATCTTCGCAACGGTTACCCGTCTATTACCGTGAGTTTCCGAGGGCTTCGCACTACCTAATAAGTCACGTGACCATGCAGAACGCCTTTGTTCTGTTTCAAAAATTTCCGACGCATTTCCCAATGCTCAGCCCATGGTTGAAATATGTGGGTACTGCAAATAAGTGTTTCAGTACTGTAACTAAGTATAGACGAGAAGGGGCTTCCAAATATAGATGTATGAATTGTGTACAGGATACACATGTATGTAGGAATTTACTTTTCAAATGCTTATGTTACTATCTGCAGTACACTGAACAAATTTGAATTTAGAAAAATTCGATATTAGGCTATTGATTGCTAAACTATGAGCTAGGGCGTAATTATTCTAGACAAAGAGAGCCAAGGCGGCGGCCACGGTCATGGCCACGACCATGTGTGGGCTCAAGTAAGAAGCACCTGAGGACCTGGTGGAAGAAGAGGAAGAGCTGGAGGAGGAAGAACTGGAGCTGGAGTCCGAGTCGGAGTCCGAGTCGGAAGAAGAAGAGCCCGTTTTCTTCGACGACGATGAGGTTTGGGTGGTGCTTGGCGAAGAGCAGTTGTAGTTGTGGCCCTTGATTTTGTTAGCCTTGTGCAACTTGTTGTAGGCGTCACACGAAAAGTCCTTAGAGGTAGAGTCGATGCTAAAGTCTCCGTCCACCTCCTTCAACGAGTCCATGGTGAAGTTGCCAAAGTCTCCGGTCAACGAAACGGCACCCTTAACGGTCTCCAAGTTCTCCAACTCGATGGTTTGCAACAACGAGTTGTTGAAGATACGGAACTCGCCGGCAATCTCCGTGAGGTTGTTCAAGGACAACGACTCCAACTCGTCGTTGGCAAAGATTTGGATGGAAGAACCAACTTTGGTCAACGAGTCGAACGACACGTCGTCGAACGAGTTGTATCCCAAGATGAAGCTTCCGTTGACAGACTCCAAGCTAGAGATCTCAAGCGAGCCCACATCCTGAATGGTCAAGTTGGCAGCCCACTGCAAGTTCTCCAAACGGACAGTAGCATTGTCACTATTGAAGGAGATGGTCAAGCCCTGGGTCACAGACTCCAAGCCCGACAAGTTGACGGAGGTGATGTTCTTGTTATTGTTGACGTTCAACACATCGATGGTCTTGAACTGCAACAAGTTGTCGATAGACGACACGGCAGTGTCAGACAAGGTCAACGACGACACATTGGCCAAGCCCGAGCCGAGGTTAAGTGTGGACAAGCTAGGCAAGGAGATGAAGCTCAACTGCTTGGCAGAGGTCAACTGGTCGAACTCAATGCTATGCAACTGGGTCAAGGCAGAAAAGTCCACCGAGCCGGTAATGTTATTGATACCACCGAGGTTGATATCGGTAATGGAAGACGAGTTGTGGAACAGCACGTCTCCTGAAATGACCTTCACGCTACTCAAGTCCACGGCGGCGATCTCGTCTCCGGAAACAGTAAAGTCTCCGCTCAACGTGGCACACGAGTTCATGCTGGAAATGGTGGCGGCTCCTGTCACGGTCTTAGAGAAGGAGCACGAGTTGGTGGCGGCTAACGAAAGGCCTGCCAGGGCCAAGATCTGAAACAACATCAAAAAAATATTTAAAAAGATATCAAGCAAACACACTCAATTTCTAAGAAGTTCAGACGGACTCTAACTAAAACTAAAACACTCCGAATCCAAAACCAAAGTGGGGAGGAACAAGAGGTAGAAAGAAGAGGAAGAAAAGAGTGGCGAGCAAGAAAAAGGGAAAGGAAAAAAAAAGAGAAGGAAAAGAGTGAGCAAGGGCAAATGCCTCAGGCTTTATGGATGCAACGATTCACATGTTGCTGCAGGGGTTTGGTTGCACGCATCGGTAAAACAAAATATAAATAGAGCTGGCACGCGCCGTGCAGGAGTGTTGTGATATATGCGAATGTTGCCCGTGTGTTTTCAGTTATGTGCAGGTGTTTCAGAGTAGTTTAACATTGGGATAGCTTTTGTGTCAAGTATACTTATAGTGGTGGTGGAGGGCAGGTATATATATATAGTATATGGTGTCTTTGTGTTTGTGTTACCTTTGTGTTTGTACCCTTGTGTTTGGGCCACTGTCTGTATCTGCTGTGAATCGTATATTGTGCAGTGGTTATAGGGGTATCTATTTTAATCTGTAACGTAACCTCGGTGGTACAGCCAGGGTCTGGGTCGAGGGCGCGCGTGAAACGTGGGGCGTGTGCGCGCAAAAAACAATGGGCTATGCGCGCTTTACATTCTCTCTCAAACCTTGCCATTGAGGCCCGAGACGCATAGAAGCTGGTCGAATCCGGATATACACTCGGAATCAACAGCTCCGAAGGTATCAGTGGACTACTGTAAAGAGTTGGGTTCCATGCAGGTTTGGGAGTTTGGGGGTAGCACGCAGAAATTCTTAGGGGTGTAGGGGGTCCTCGGTGCCAACTAGTCTCGAAAGAGTTATTTCATGGCCTAATCGGGGTCCTCGGAATTGGTGTTTGGTGCTTTTGCAGCCATGCACATGCACGACCGGGTGGTTCTGGCCAGCACAGCCGGCCTCGGAAACGCGCTTGCGTGCAGGTGCAGTTCTGCATCGCTTGGCTGTCAAGCCATGTCAAGCCCTCGGAATGTCTTGGTGAAATTCGGGTGCACGGGTGTGTGGAAAAACTAAATACACAATTCTCCGGCCAAGAATATTTTGGCAACATCCTTACACCATACACGAGCCACATCTCACTAGGCACATCACACGAGCCACATCGCACTGGCCACATCGCACTGGCCACATCATCCCGGGGTCTCCAGTTCCGGGGCTATATGAATTCCGACCCACCAACCACAGCTTAACCCCTAAACTTTTCAAACCGTAGAAGACTGCCTCATTTTTCATCCCTGGTTCTCGTTGTGTGAGTGTGTGGCGTATTTTTTTGATGTATCACGTGATATTTACTCACGTGACACTTACTCACATGACACTTCAGCACGTGGATATCACACGACACAGCATACATTCCAAATCCCCGGTCCTTTAAGTTTAAATGCTATAAGTGGATGCTCCGGGTCTATAGATACTGGATTGGGTTACTAATTATGGCGGAGACTGTTTGCACTTGTATGACACGTAACCATCATTCTGGCCACAGTAATAGACAATGTACAGAACAGAAATGAGGAAGTAACTGCGTACTATATGAAGTAGTACCAGCAGCTTTATGAAGTTTGATAAATCTCGATAAGCCCAAGTGGTGAAAATGGGCAAGAAGGCAAAAAGATTGCAGCACCACAATTTCACACATGGTCTCCCACTGCATTACTCACTGTGGCCCTAAGTGGCTTGACTAACGTTGATCGGACGGGAAACAGTACTCTACACTTGGTGTGGCCGCAACCGAAATGTTAGACTTGAGATTTACCTAATCTCGATACAGGACCTCCGAACGATCAGACAGATATACACATGTACACATGCAGGCAGCAATGTCGAGCGAGCGATAAAAGATCGCGGAGCAACTTAATTGAAAGATTAAGAACTCCACAGCTAAAGCACATTATATATATTTTAAGAGATAACACTGGTCGACACATATTAACATAATCTCTATTACATCAACTGAACGGGTGAGTTCCTACTATATACGGTAGCCGTCAGAGTACTTCTCTATTATTTAGAATCATTTAGATATTCCTTTTAAGACAACGTCCCTGGAAACGATCTAAAACCCCGACAAGCAGTTAGAAGCTTATAACCACTTGCGAATACAGGCTTAACGTCCCAGGTCGCATAATAATTCTAACAATAAAATACTTTTTTGCGGTGGTTTAAATAGCCTCTAATTTCTACTAGTCTTATTTTAGTGAAGAGGGTCTATTTCATTAATCTTTCTGGGTATTCTTTTTTTGCAAACGACGAAATATGAGTCACGTGACTAATTAGTATACATCCTACTAAAAATTAACTTCATATTCGAGTTCCCCACTCTTTGGCCACTTGAATACCCATACATCCTCCGTGACCCATTACAAAAACCCCATCCCAAAGTGGATTTATCTATGGATTAACACCACTGAGCTACTCAAAGTGCACTGGAATAAAGCAGGCAATAATTGTTCTGGCAACCACTCATTCCAAGTAATATTCAAGTAGTATAGAATCAGCATTTAATTCAGTTGTATTAATCTGGAAATCTACTTTCGAGTTAGTCATAGTCTAGTCATAGTCATACTCATAACGTAATATAATATACTGATAGTTATTCTAAACCCTGAGTCTTGGTCATGGTCTACCCAGCCTCATATTGTATCTTTAGTCCTACTCACTCTACAACACATACATAATCATAGTCACGTCACTTTATACACATATACATACACATATACCTATGCATGTTACATGCTCATAGTATAGTTATGGTCGTAGTCATAGTATAGTTATGGTCATGGTCGTAGTCATAGTATAGTTATGGTCGTAGTCATAGTATAGTTATGGTCATGCTCATAGTATAGTTATGGTCATGGTCATGGTCATGGTCACATTATACACATACCTATTATGTTTGTCAGTACATTTATTTCACTAATGGGTAAAACCTCTTCACCCGCCTCGCACCATCTAATTTACTTTGGTCTCGTGAGGTACAACTAACATATTTCTGTATATAAATACTTGTACTAAAACATAGGTTGAAAGATTAAGTTTAAAGATCTTAAGGGAGCGCAAGAGTTTTGCGGTCTACAGATAGAGCAAGCCGAATGAGGCTTCAAACTACACCAACGACCATACATTGAGGCCTTACTCACCAAGTTCAAAGAATTCGTCCCCGACAAAAATCAGAATGTTCCTATGAATATGTACAACCATGATGCAGCCGAAAACCACTAGAAGACAGATTACTAGAAGAAAAACCACTAGAAGACAAACCACTAGAAAACAAACCACTAGAAGACAGATTACTAGAAAACAAACCACTAGAAAACAAACCACTAGACCACAGATTATTACGAATATCAGGGGTGTACGGGTTTATATCAAGAACCACTCGGCTCGTACAATTGTCTAACGAACATCAGTCGTCCGGACTTGGCATACAGCGTGAGCAAATTCGGATCATACACCAAGGAAGCAACAGATTCAAGATCTCACGCAACTAAAGCAGATATTGGCTTACGTATGACGACAAGCACCTTCGAAGCGGAGTATATCTTTGCCATCATACGAATGATGATGATGTTGTACCATTCGATGATCCCCAGCTAGTGCTACAGTGTGAAGGTACCGAGACAGAGTTAGCTCTTCTTGGGATGGAAGATACAACGAGGGAACCAATTCCAGAACAGGCGGAGAAACAGACTCCGAGAACAAATGACGAGGTGACAGATATCGCACCTATAGCCGAAGAGCCGGAGACGGAAGCTCCGTTATCAAATGGACCAACTTCACAAGAGATTCAGATCGAGCAATCTCAGGAGGACCAGACTACGGGTTTAGCAGATGATCCGGTCTTTGACAAAGATGGTACAAAACTTGGCACGACGCTTCGTCGGAACAGCGTGAGTCGGGTCGGCAGCTAGTATACTTTGCGGAACTGGTATTAAGTCCAACAGAAGACACTATGCATGAGCCTCGCAGTGAAGGGAGTGATCTTCTAGACAACAACATTAATCACTCAAAGGAAGACGTCGGTAAGTCTTCAGAAGTCTCGACCCAGAAACAGCACAAGACAGTTCCAGCGCAGCCAGTGTACCGCAGAGTACCGAAGCGACAAGCAGCAATAGAAGCTCGAGAAGCTCGAGAAGCTCAAGAAGCTATTGCTATATCCCAGCCAAAGAAAAGACATCGTGTGCAATTTCTCTGTCACGATGAAGCCACAGGTGAATGGGGAGGTTTGTGGTAACCAGACCCGAGAATATCTCAGACAACTCGCTACTTCAGGCGGAGTATATCTCACATCGGATATTCATGATGAGGACCCTGATACCGATGAGAAGAAAAGGGCTAGGGAAGTAACGCCATGTGTGAAAATAAGCGATGACATGGAAATGCCATCTATACATCCATTAAGGATTAATTGGGTCATGGACTCTTGACGTTCAACAAGAGGAAGCTACAGAAGTAGTACCCAAAAGTTAGAAACAAGCAATGTGTCAAAGGAATAGCGCATTATGGAAGGTCGCATGTGATCAAAAAAATGGAGGCTCACAAGAAAAATGGCACCTTTTGCAGATCGGCATTTGACTTTATTGTCAAGTATCTAGGAAGTGACATTTGTTCTTTAGTCAAGTGTGACTTCAAGAAGGGTGAAGTCACGTTATCTCCATCATCAGTTGTAGTTCCCATAGTACTAGTCATCTTATTGATACTATTCTTATTCTTCGGGATTGAATATGGCACTTGAGTGCAACAGTGAAAGAAGGCATATTGACAACGAACCTATTCAACGAGTTCAGCATTGTCACGGTGGAGATTTCCAAAATTATAGAGCATAAAAATGGAGTGGTACTAACAGTTAATGGGACTGGAAATTCATAGAGCAACAACAAACATGTGGACATTAAAGAAAACCACGTACAGGATAGAGTGAAGAAGGGAGACACAAACATTGAATACGTGCCCCTATTGAAGACAATGTTGCTGACACACTCACGAAACCATTACAGTTCCACGCCTTCCACAGACATTTATCCTCCCTAGGATTCGACAAGAACCACCACAAACGGAAAATACTGGATTCGTTGATGATTTCACAGAAGGAGGAATCCTTTTTAGTGTTTTCAAGAGAAAGGGTATATGTTAAAAAATGAAAAACTTCATAGCTGACATTGCTCTAGATCATAGTAGACCAATCTGATGTCTCGTAATATTATGGTAAAGGAGCGGCGTTATACAATAGTCACTGTTAGTTAGTAGACGGAGTAGCATCGAAGACCTCAAGGGTAGGAAAATACTTATGGTGGATCTGGCAGTAATTTGTAGTGTAGTAATTAGTGTATGGTAGTCAACAGCGTATGCCAATTAACAGTGTATGCCAATTAACAGTGTATGCCAATTAACAGTGTATGCCAATTAACAGTGTATGTCAATTAACAGTGTATTCCAATTAACAGTGTATGTCAATTAACAGTGTATGGTGATAGTGTATGGTGATAGTGTATGGTACTTTATAGTATATTGTAATCATTGCCAGAAGCTTATAGTCGAATAGCAAAAGGTGTGGAGGATGGTCAGGGTGTGGAACGGGATCAATGGGCGCAAGGTGGTCGGTTAGCTGTGAGGCTGAGGGTAGCTGTGAGGCCAAGGGTAGCAAAGGAACCGCTGTTAGCAAAGGAAATCGACTTAGCTATGGGATCGGGACTAGTGGTGGCGAGGTAAGCGCAAGGACCGGATGTGGCGTGGCGACCTGTTCCTGAGAAAGGGGTGTGGGTAGAGTTTTGCAGCCAAAATGTAGCGTGCGACTGCGTACGTCAAGGAGTAAACCATGGGAAGAAGAGCGCAGAAAAATCCGGCGAGAGCGAACATAGCGCGGGTGATACACCAGACTAGGAAGAGGTAAATCCAGATGTGGAGCGGGCCTTCAATTGGTGAGTTGGCGACGAGAGGGGTTGTGGTTGATGCGACGAGTGTTGATTCTGGGGAAGACGGAGAGACTCTGAGGAAGACAATGGATTCCACGGCGCCGGTTCAAATAGTAAGAGCCAAGTGGTGAATAGCCATGAGGATAGCCATGACAAAGGTCAATCCGTGATAGATGAAAGCGCCCAAAGAATAGTTTTCGACAAGAGTGAGACGGTTGGTTACGACCTCCATATTAGATTCCGGTTCCATCAGGTACTCTGCTTACAGTGTTTTTCAAAACTATTCAAACCAAGACGACAGAATGGTTCACACCAACTTTTATTAGAATTCAATATTCTGAAATCTTAAAACTGGACGATTGCCTCTTATATACTACATTTGGGACAGAAGTCTTGCAGTACCAATCAAGGGTGAAAAACGGATGGAACTGCACTGGTTTCCTTGTTTTCATTATCCTGTATACAACAACTTGTTCATTTGGTTTGAAAGACTGTGAAGGGGAAAGGCGGTGAAGGGGAAAGACGGTCAAGGGGAAAGACGGTGAAGGGGAAAGACGGTCAAGGGGAAAGACGGTCAAGGGGAAAGACGGTGCGAAGGGGTACGAAACATTTTGTTGCGCTGGTTTGAAGAGTTTTGAAAAACACTGTATAGTGTACGGTGTAGGTATAGTTTTTGGGACGCGGGTGCGAGAAAAAAGGTCAGCATTATGGGTGCGATTATGGGTGCGGTTATGGGTGCGGTTATGGTGAGCATTTATTACGAAAAGGGAAACGAGAGAGGGAGTGAGGGAGGGAGAGAGGGAGAGAGTGCCAAGGACACTACGCGCAACCCGATCTACGCCGCTCTTTATATACAGGATGTAAACAGACCCTCAATCCTCTCAGTCCTACACATTCACCTGGTACACAGATTACTATTACTATCACTATTACTATTAGTATTATTAGGATACTGTATATTAGTTTTATATAGTTTTATATAGTTCTATATAGGATTTGTATACAGTACTATATACAGTACTGTGGCTATAATATTCCATATTCCATACTACATTTGTATGTCTCTTGTAGCGGTGTACGGTTGGTGTACGGTTGGTGTACGGTAGGTGGGTGCAGTACGCACTCTGTTTACGTTTCCTCCCAATGCGCATTTTCTTGTTTATACTAGACCGGCTCCATATATCCTGTCATGGAGTACTCCGATATGTTTGAACAAGAAAACCGTATGTACCAGAATTCGAGGGATTGGTAGGGATTGGAACGGAGGGCCTGAAGGGGTTTACGAATGCTTGGAGTTCTTGACGATTGGCTACTATTTGAATGCTGTTATATGAAGGAGCACTGATGGCGCTAGATCTGGAAATCACATTACAATTATACAGGCTTTTTGAGGCTTTGCTGGTGTTTCAAAGGTGTTTCAGGGTCTTTATGTTCAGGGATGCTTCATCCTTGTTTCATCCTTGTTTCATCTTTGTTTCAGCTCTGTTCGGCCCTTTTCAATGCTTCTTTATTTCAGTTTGCTCCTTGTTTCCTTGTTGTTTCCTCCTGTTGCAATTATACCGGCTTGATTCAGGGTTTTGGTGATGTTTCAAAAGTGTTTCAAGGTGTATCAGGGGTGTTTCATTGCTGTTTCACTGCTGTTTCATCGCCGTTTCATCGCCGTTTCATCGTTGTTTCATCGTTGTTTCATCGTTGTTTCATCGCTGTTTCAGTCTTGTTTCATCGTTCTTTCAACTCTGTTCTGCCCTGTTCTGCTCTGTTTAATGTTCACCTTTGATTCAGTGTTTCATCCTTTTCCTTGAATCTTGTTTCATCTTAATACTCCCAATCCATCCCACATACATGTACTAACTTCAGATTCGGTGGATTTGCTCCTCCAAGAAATGAACCCAAATGTCTCCGGCGTTTCCGAAACCTCGCCTATAAACTCCCCCTGTAAACCATTGAATGTCGATAACAAGACAGAGAAAGAGGGAAGGAGTGAAGATAATGAACGAGCTGAAATCGAAGCTAAGGACTTCAATTCGTCTTCTGATACTTGTGTGAGTGAGAAATTCGACCATTCCCCTAGCAAAAGCATCATGAAAACGTCTCCCACGAAATCACAGGATCCAAATAAGGCCAGCCCCAAAAAAACAGTGGGTTTTAGGCCCAATTTGGACACCGTCCATGCTTATTCTCCCCAAACTGAGGATGCTACTCTGCCACAACCGCTTGAAATGGACCTGCCTCGAAGCCCTGTGTCCCATGTGTGGAATGACGTTAGCCAATCGAGTGTAGCACCCGAATCTCCAGCTCCAGCTCCTCCTCCACACTCGGTGGACACCATCACGGGGCTTCTAACCAACGAAATAAGTGATTTATCAAATTTCTTATTCTCCAACAGCCCAAGGACATCGAAGGAAATGTCGTTTGGAGATAAAATGTCGTTGAACGATAAACTCGACGTGTTTCTTGGGACCAAGTCACATAATAACCAGGACGACATGGAACAGCACTTGGATAAGTTGACAAGGGCCACGAACAATGAGACCGAGGTGAACATCATGGCCCTTTCCCATGATTTGGAGCCGCACGTGGCCTACCACGAAAAGCCACTTGATGCTCTTGCAAAAACCCACGACATTTACCTTAATTCGTCCCACTCCTCCCAGTCGTCGCTCCAGAGTTTACTAGACTCCAACAGACAATTACAGGCAGCATCTGTGGACCATTCGTCCAGAGGGACGCAGGTGCAAGACGGGATCAAGGGTTTTTCCGACGATTTGGCCACCTACCTCTTTCCTTATACTAATGAGAGTGCAGGACTAGAGGAAAGTGGAGATCTTGATGAGAGTCTAGAGGAGAGTCTAGATTTCGAAAGGGGTCTAGAACTACAGGGAAAGAATAGAAGTGGTGGTTCTGTGCAGGAGCAGGGAAATAAGGGCGATCTTGACCCAAACCCCCAAAACTCTAATCCCGAATCAAACAATTACATCCAAAAAATGCACAGTCTCCAGGACGATCACCAGGACGATCCGCTTAGCCAGAGTGCACGGCGCAACGCAAACAATGCATCTCAGGGTGCAGATTCTGCATTGTCTCATGCAAGCCTGCACTTGTACGAACAATCGTACCAGCTGACGGAAAAGTCTATTATGAACTTGTTAAATTCGGCTTCTCTTTTTGAGGTCAGATCCATTCCTCACGCCCAGGAACTCCCGCTTCTTTCCATCCCCAAACCCAATTTACAGTCCGTGCACTCTCTAACTCCCGAAGACGACCCGGACTATTTTGGCGTGAAACAAGAGCATTCGCAGCCCTTGAAAATGGACCCTGGTTCATGTACAGACTCCGAATTCAGTTGGCGTCAGCCCAAAGTCGATGACGAAGTGGAACTGAACAAGGACACGGAGGTTAAGGTGGAGTTGAAGACTGAAGATTTCGGAGAAGCTGTGAGTCACGTGAAAACAGAATCCGATTTAGATCTCGATTCTGGGTTCGATAATTCGGATGTTCTGGATCTGGAAGATTCGGATGGCGATTCTGATGGCGATTCTGATCTGCATGGAGTCAAGGATGAAACCAACCAGTCTTTGGGAGAAATGCGTGAAAACGAAGTGTCGATCAAAAAGTCCTTCTCCCAAAACTCCCTAGAACTGAGTGGTTCCGACACGTCCTTTACGCCTACGCTTGAAACAAGACACCATGGACTCAGAGAAGAGCTCGAAAACGCCCAAAATTTCAAGATCTCAGAGTTTCAGAACCATAATTTTGAACCCAAGACATTAGCCCCACAACCCCAAATTCAAAGTACTGGGACTGAGCTTAACCGGTCAGAATCCGATGCTTCGGCCCTAGCAAACTCATCCAATACTTCCGTCCTTGCCAACTCCTCCAACATCAATCCTCCGCTCAACATGCGGCTTCCCCTGCTTGACCTACAAGACTCGTCATTTGCAGACTTCAACAAAAAAATCAACGCTAATGCAGACTCCTATGAAGAGTCGTTGTCTGCAGAACACGACGAGGTGAAACAGAACCTCAACTTCATAAGCATCTGGCGTTCACAGCACCTCAGAAAACGGAGCAATAGCAATACTGTCATTTCCAACGGCTCCAGTCACCCAGTTCAGAGGGCTCCGCTTAGGTACAATACTGAAGAGAGGAACAAGTACCCCATTCCCATCTCGCTCCGTACTCGCAAGTTCAAGGATGTCAATCTCATCTCTAGCAAGGTTGTCAACAAAACGTATGAGGATTTGAACGTGTCGAGTTTCTTGCCTGAAATTTCACAGGATTCTAACTTTGAGGGCCATTTTAATAGTCTCCTTAAGGTGTCCGACTCGACGTTCTTTGACCGGGAATCCAATCTTTCCCGTTTGGCCAGTTTAAAGAGCAGAAGACACTCTCTTGGGTCTAGTAATGTGTTGCATGAAGCTTTGGGGAACAGGGCGTTTAAAATAGATGAGAGAACGACAGATCCAAAGTATAGAGACCAGTCCAGGTCCACATCTTCGAGGGCATCTTCCAGAAACACCCCGAAAATAACTCCTAAAGACACTCCAATGGGAAATACGCCAATGAAGACCACTCCGAACGGGTCGACTTATGGTTCAAGTTATGGTGGTTCTGCCGGGGTCAAACGGTCCAAATTCTACGTCCCCTCCTTTGAAATCAAACGGTCCAACTCCATTCTCTCCCCAAAAAACCAGTATAACGATATCTTCAACGATAGCCTTGAAAAACCCACCATCACGGCCAAGGGCATGAAAACCTTACCCAGTATGGACAAGGACGATATCCAGCGCATCATGAAGATGAAAAAGACCATGACTCAGGACGAGTACTCGCGACTCAAGATCGTGGGGGGCCTGACGGTGTCTGCAGCTCATCAACTGACGGAAAACAACGACACTCTGCTGAGAAAGGCATCCATAAGCGATACTATGGGATCGGAGATGCTGCAGAGACTCAATGTGGACTTGAAGAATGAAAAAGTCCTTTTTCCAGATCCCGATTTGGACATGTCTTCTGTGGAAATGGCCTTGCAGCCCGTCAGAAGAAGGTCTTCCAATAATCCTTTTAGAAGAGATCAACCAGCATCCAGGACTGTATCCACTTCTGTCAATGCGAATGTATTAGAGAGAGCTCTGGAGCCCCCAGTCACTCCAGTAACAGAAAAAGCAGATGTTGCAGAAAGGACAGATAATGGGAAGGAAAAGACAGACAAGGGAAAGGAGGGCAGAAGAGGGTCTCCTATCAAGTTAGGATCGCCTATGCGTTTGGTGCACAATAATGGATCAGTCACTGGAGTGTTTCTTGCCAAAAAGCCCAGTTTCGACATCTCCAAGTCTGAAAATAATGACAATGGACAGATTCTGGACAAAAAGTTGGACAGTGAACGGAATATGGACAGAAACTTAGGCCATGAACAGAATGTGGAGGCAGATTTGAGGGCCAACCCCATGGTCAACCAGACCATTGACGAGTTGAGCAACCCCAAGGTGAGAGACCACAAAAATGGGTTGAGCACGATCACCATTTCTTCCAATTACCAGATCAGTCATGGAGAACACAGGGCCGTTTACCATAGTATTGCCAAAGGCATCTCCAAGGGAACAGTCAAGAAGGTGAATGTGGACGAAGAAAAGGCCAAGATGAGGGAACTCATCGAGAAAGAAAGGCAGAAGAGCTTGAACAAGAGCTTGAACAAGAGCTTGGACAAGAAAAGCCTAGAAAAGGACAGGAATTTGGAGAAGAGCCTGGACAAGAGTTTGAAGAGTCTGGAGGTGGGCAAGAGTCTCGAGGTGGACTCAAGAGTATCGGGGTCAATTATGGAGAGGGGAAAACTCTTCTTCCGAGTATTGGATGTCATCAACATCATGGTCCCAGAGCTCAACAAGCGCAAGGCCAAGTTCAATATCACCTTGGACAATGGCGTGCACTGCATCAAGACCCCTGACTACAACATGAACGATAAACAGGTTTCCATCAATAAGGAGTTCGAATTAGTTGCCAGCTCCGAGAACTCGCTCCAGTTCATCATCACCATGAAGGCCAACTACGAAAAAGCTGTTATGGGCTATAAAGAGGTCAACGAGCGCAAGGTTGTGAGGTCCAAGACCAAGTTGGGCCGGTTGTTTGGGTCCAAGGAGGTCATCACTACCAGCAAGTTCATTCCCAGCAACAACAAGGACCCTTACGATAATATTTTTGCCATGGACGGATCGTTTGCTCGGTGTTACATTGATTTGGATAATTACGAGGACCAGATCACGGGACGGGCGCAGACGTTCCGGCTCCAGTGCTTTAATGAATGGGGTGACTTGGGCAAACGCCAGCCGTATGCCATTTGTCAGTTGGAGGTCAAGATGCTTTATATTCCAAAGATGAAGGAGTATGAGGTTTTACCCCGGAGCATCAAGGCCGCGTATGAGAATCTCCAGGACTTGAAGCACGAGAAGCATTTACGGGTGGAGGGATATTTGCACCAAGAAGGCGGAGATTGTGAAGCGTGGAAAAAACGGTGGTTCCGGTTAGAGGGCACGTCGTTGGTGGCCCATAGCGAGTTTTCCAAGAAAACAAGGGCCAAAATCAACCTCGAGAAGGTGGTGGACATTATATTTGTTGACCGGGAGAACATGGCCAAATCTTCTGGCAATTACCGCAACTTCAGCGACATTTTCTTGATGGAGAACATGTTCAAGATCCGGTTTGCCAACGGTGAAATCATTGACTTTGGAGCGTCGCTGAAAAATGACAAGAATATGTGGATCGAAGCCATCCAGGAAATCGTGTATCGAAACAAGTTCCGGCGTCTCTCGTGGGTCAAGCTCATGCAGGAGAGAAACTGACCATTAATTTAATAAGATGATTTAGATTAACCCGAAGACTAGTAGTAGTATTGAACAGAGGAGTAGTACAGTAGTATTCCAAAGAGTCTAATCCAAAGAGTCTATTCCAAAGAGTCTAATCCAAAGAGTCTATTCCAAAGAGTCTATTCCAAAGAGTCTATTCCAAAGAGTCTATTCCAAAGAGTCTATTCCAAAGAGTCTATTCCAAAGTCATGGAAAATATTTGAAGGTGTAATATATTACACATAAGTTTAACAATGAGATCGCGCACGTCACCGATGTGAAATATCCTCTAGTACAGTGTTTTTAAAAACTATTCAAACCAGCGCGGCAGAATGTTTCGAACCAAGAAGACAGAATGGTTCAAACCAGTGCGGCAAAATGATTCAAACCACACTAGCAAAATTAAACAAATCAATAATTCAAAAAGTTTCATACACCCCTAGCAAGTTGTTGTATACAGGATAACAATAAAACAAGTTCAGTTCCGTCCGTTTTTCACCCTTGATTGGTATTGCAAGACTCCCAAATGTAGTACATATGAGGCAATCATCTAGATTCAAGCTTTCAGGGTATTGAATTTTAATAAAAGTTGGTGTGAAACATTTCGCTATTTGGTTTGAACCATTTTGTCGCGCTGGTTTGAAACATTTTGTCACGCTGGTTTGAATCGTTTTGTCGCGCTGGTTTGAATAATTTTGAAAAACACTGTATCAATATCTAATCCTACTACATACATATGATGCTAAGTATTCTTTGTTTATAACATATTTACTGAAGGACTATATCTTATACTTGGTGATTATAAAAATAAGTATCACCACATATAGTCTCAGGGGTTTCTTTTTATATGACTAAGGATAGCATTGTTAGATCCACAATAGGTAGAAAACTACCACCTATAGATACAATATGGAGCCTACGATGTCCGATTCTAGTAGTGTCTACTACAATTGCCATGACACGGCATTATTTGATCGTTGTAACAAGTCGTGAAGCCGAGGCCCTTTTCGAACATTCCTGAATCGAACATTCCTGAAACAATCCTTACTATTGTTCTGGTGGAGAGTTTTTCGGGGCCACGTTTCTGTTGTGCTTTACTACGCAAGCTCTTAATCTGGAACGATTATGTCATTGGTTCCCAATGGCATCATAACTTCTATTCTCATCTGTATCTAAACTATACTAAGAACTCGCATGATCACAACGTCGTCTCTTGTTTTCTTATTTCTCTCCCATAAGAATATTCACCTCCATTCTTATATGCTCCATCTCTCTCTGTCGTCAAACTCTTGCCGACATTGTCTTTTCCCAAGACAATGGCCAGAGCTTAGACGAACACTAGACGAGAGCTAGACGAGAGAGCCCAGCATTGTTTCATCTGTATACAGTCACTTGAACATGCAGTACCCTCACGTGTACTGATGCCTCAAGTTCAACAGTTTCTCTCAAAGTTGTGTAAACCGCCTCGGTTTCTCTCATTGAGGAACCATCAACGAATACAAGTTTAGGTTAAAACACGTTATAAAGAACATAACAAGGATATATAAATAAAGTTACCAGGTGATTATTATATTTATTTAAATTATAAGTTTAAAAATATAAACTAAAGTATTAAATAAATAGTTCTCTATTTCTTCTTTATATTCCAATGCCACAGTGTACAGTGTTTTTCAAAAGTATTCAAACCAGCGCGGCAAAACGATTCAAACCACCCTAACACTGGCAAAAATAATCAAACCAATAGTTCAAAAAGTTTCGTATCCCTTCGCACAGTCTTTCAAACCAAATGAATGGACAAGTTGTTGTATACAGGCTAACAAGGAAACCAGTTCAGTACCGTCCGTTTTTCACCCTTGATTGGTATTGCAAGACTCCCAAATGTAGTACATATGAGGCAATCCTCCAGATTTAAGCTTTCAGGATATTGAAATCTAATAAAAGTTGGTGTGAAACATTACGCCATTTGGTTTGAACCATTCTGTCTTTTTGGTTTGAAACATTGTCGCGCTGGTTTGAAACAATTTGTGCTGGTTTGAATAGTTTTGAAAAACACTGTATATATAGAATTTCATATGCGGGAATGAATCAATAAGAGTGTGTGAAAAAGAAACTGAGAAAGAGTGTGTGGGACAAGTGTGAGAATGAGACTGAGAATGAGACTGTGCTGTGAGAATGAGAGAGTGAGACTGAGACTGTGTGAAGAATAATCCAAGCCTTAGTAAACATCAGTGCCTCTACACTAATTGATATGTCTAATTAATATGTCTAATTAATATTGGTCTGATTAATTGGAGAAGCTGGGGTCGACAAACATCTTGGGATGTCCTCCTTTTGGTAGTGTATATATTTCTGGTGGTGTATATATTTTTAGTGGTATATATTTTTAGTGGTATATATTTTAGTGGTATATATTTTGAGTGGTGTATATTTTTAGTGGTATATATTTTGAGTGGTGTATATTTTTAGTGGTGTATATTTTGAGTGGTGTATATTTTTAGTGGTGTATATATTTTTGGTGGTGTTATAAAATAGCGGGTGCTTGACCTTTTATATTGGATGAACCTTCACATGTCCAAAGTGATGTGAATGGCTGCGGTGCTACAAAGAGCAGGTTTCTAACAGTGTGAGACTGAGACTGAGACTGAGAATGAGAAAGCGAAAGAGAAAGAGAAAGCGAAAGAGAAAGCGAAAGAGAAAGCGAAAGAGTGGAGAATGAGAGAATGAGAGTATGATGTGAGACTACAGTGTTTCTCAAAACTATTCAAACCAGCGCGGCAAAACGATTCAAACCACCCTAACACTGGCAAAAATAATCAAACCAATAGTTCAAAAAGTTTCGTACTCCTTCGCACAGTCTTTCAAACCAAATGAATGGACAAGTTCTTGTATACAGGCTAACAAGGAAACCAATTCAGTACCGTCCGTTTTTCATCCATGATTGAATTGGTTATTGTAAGACTCTCAAATGTAGTACATATGAGGCAATCCTCCAGATTTAAGCTTTCAGGATATTGAAATCTAATAAAAGTTGGTGTGAAACATTACGCCATTTGGTTTGAACCATTCTGTCTTTTTGGTTTGAAACATTGTCGCGCTGGTTTGAATAGTTTTGTCGCGCTGGTTTGAATAATTTTGAAAAACACTGTAATATAGTCTATTATGTGGTAGTATAATGTGTGGTAGAATAGTGTAGTGTAGTGGGTGGTAGTATAATGTGTGGTCGTATAGTGTAGTACAGTGTGGTAGTATAATGCGCACTATCATAGTATGTTAGACCCACCATGGGTAGTACACTACCCATGTGGATGCTGAAACCCTGCACTGGTCGATCAGATGTTGAGCGGCCTCCAGCCCTCAATACGACCTCTATTCCTCTATGCCGGACCAGTCTATATAAGGTGCGACGGTTCCTGCTTGAGGAATCATCGACGAATAAACATACAAAACACACTAAAACAGAGTACTGGACGACTCCAAGAATCTAACAGTATGGTAGTATAGTGTTTTTCAAAAGTATTCAAACCAGCGCGACAAAATGATTCAAACCACCCTAACACTGGCAAAAATAATCAAACCAATAATTCAAAAAGTTTCGTATCCCTTCGCACAGTCTTTTAAACCAAATGAAGTAATGTTTCACACCAACTTTCATTAGAATTCAATATTCTAAAATCTTAAATCTTAAATCCTAAATCTTAAATCTTGAATTTTAAATCTTAAATCTGGACGATTGCCTCATATGTACTACATTTGGGACAAAAGTCTTGCAGTACTAATCAAGGGTGAAAAACGGACGAAACTGAACTGGTTTCCTTGTTTTCATTATCCTGTATACAACAACTTGTTCATTTGGTTTGAAAGACTGTGAAGGGGAAAGACGGTGCGAAGGGGTACGAAACATTTTGTTGCGCTGGTTCAAAACCTTTTGTCGCGCTGGTTTGAAGAGTTTTGAGAAACACTGTAGTATAGTGTGTGGTAGTGTAGTGTAGTGTAGTGTAGTGTAGTGTAGTGGGTGGTGCGTGGGTGCGCAGTATAGTACCACTGTGCGGGTGCAACTCCCGAGTTGATGGTGATGATTGTGAGTAGGGTTGAGGAATGAGCGTAGGAGCCCGAGTGAGAGCATCAAAAAATGGCCGAGATGGTCGCACCGTAGCTCAAATGCGTAGCTCAAATGCGTAGCTCAAATGCGTAGCTCAAATGCTCGCGTCCACGAAAGACCCTGTGATTTCACATAAGTCTCAGTAGAGTGTATGGAGTAGAAAGTAGAGTAGAGTGTATGGAGTAGAAATTATGGAGTTGGGTAGAGTGTAGAGTGTAGTAGTGTAGAGTAAAGCTACAACTACTACACTACTAATACTACTACACTACTAATACTACTACACTACTAATACTACTACACTACTAATACTACTACACTACTAATACTACTACACTACTAATACTACTACACTACTAATACTACTACACTACTAATACTACTACACTACTAATACTACTACACTACTAATACTACTACACTACTAATACTACTACACTACTAATACTACTACACTACTAATACTACTACACTACTAATACTACTACACTACTAATACTACTACACTACTAATACTACTACACTACTAATACTACTACACTACTAATACTACTACACTACTAATACTACTACACTACTAATACTACTACACTACTAATACTACTACACTACTAATACTACTACACTACTAATACTACTACACTACTAATACTACTACACTACTAATACTACTACACTACTAATACTACTACACTACTAATACTACTACACTACTAATACTACTACACTACTAATACTACTACACTACTAATACTACTACACTACTAATACTACTACACTACTAATACTACTACACTACTAATACTACTACACTACTAATACTACTACACTACTAATACTACTACACTACTAATACTACTACACTACTAATACTACTACACTACTAATACTACTACACTACTAATACTACTACACTACTAATACTACTACACTACTAATACTACTACACTACTAATACTACTACATCTTGTTAGATCCAAGATGGGTGGAATACAACCCATATAGGGATTGCGCTCACGTACCCAATTAATCGGGAACCGATGCTACTACGCCCCCTTTGGGTTCATGGTTTGGGTTCACCGTTACTACACCCACTCGGCTACCTTCCGGCAGATTACTTAATGGCGGCCGATTCCAATTGCTGAGGAATCATCAACGAATCATCAACGAATATAATTTCGGTTAGGTAATAAACATACTATCATGAATCTAACACACATCATGATAAGCATCTACTCGATTGAGCATGAGAGCATGAGAGCATGAGGTCTCCCATTATACCCAACAATGCAACAATGCAACTCAGGAGTCTAAATATTACGAAGGGTCTAGAATCCTATTGGCAGCTTCCTGGTATATAGCATAACAAATACTCTGACCAAAGGTTAATGGAAAGCTGGAGACAATCTCCGGTCTACAAATTATCGTTCTCCAGTCTCCCTAATACATATAGAATTACCATAGTACAGAGAATATGGCATACATAAGATAAAACTATATATAAAAATACTCTCTATGAATAGGTTAAAGCTATATATAAGTTATCACTGTCAGATCCACCAAGGTAGGGCTCTACATATTAGGAATTTGAGCCTATACCGTCTTCTCAGTCACCATGGTATTAGGTATCAGGAAGGAGGTATCATGGAGGTATCATGGAGGTATCATGATGGAAAGGGGTAAATTCGACCAGAATAAAATGTGGGATAACTTAGTACGTGAATGTTACACAAAGATCTAACCATAACAATGACTATTAACATAACAATAACAATAACAATAACTAACAGTAACAATAACAATAACAATAACAATAACTAACAGTAACAATAACTAACAGTAACAATAACTAACAGTAACAATAACTAACAGTAACAATAACTAACAGTAACAATAACTAACAGTAACAATAACTAACAGTAACAATAACTAACAGTAACAATAACTAACAGTAACAATAACTAACAGTAACAATAACTAACAGTAACAATAACTAACAGTAACAATAACTAACAGTAACAATAACTAACAGTAACAATAACTAACAGTAACAATAACTAACAGTAACAATAACTAACAGTAACAATAACTAACAGTAACAATAACTAACAGTAACAATAACTAACAGTAACAATAACTAACAGTAACAATAACTAACAGTAACAATAACTAACAGTAACAATAACTAACAGTAACAATAACTAACAGTAACAATAACTAACAGTAACAATAACTAACAGTAACAATAACTAACAGTAACAATAACTAACAGTAACAATAACTAACAGTAACAATAACTAACAGTAACAATAACTAACAGTAACAATAACTAACAGTAACAATAACTAACAGTAACAATAACTAACAGTAACAATAACTAACAGTAACAATAACTAACAGTAACAATAACTAACAGTAACAATAACTAACAGTAACAATAACTAACAGTAACAATAACTAACAGTAACAATAACTAACAGTAACAATAACTAACAGTAACAATAACTAACAGTAACAATAACTAACAGTAACAATAACTAATAAAGTATATTCCATACAATTTAAGTACTCTATTTCAAACCCCCGAACTTTAGATTTTAGCAAATACTAAATTTGATATGTCTCTATGAATTCTTAAAGCCATTCCCATCTCAACCTTCCTTCTTCATCTTTCCTTGGTACAAAGTCTAAGCAATAATCTAGCCTTAAGTCTGATTGATGACTTACTATAAGTTTAACTTTGATAATCTTATAGCATGAACTATGGCTAGACTATGACTAGACTATGACTAGACTATGACTAGACTATGACTAGACTGTGATACTATATCATGATACTAGGGACTACAGTATGTCTTGATCCAGTGGAGTGTATAGTACAATATGTATTCACTGATTTGTATAGTGATTCAGTATCACCCACCTCACGCCTGTTTAAACACGCCTGTTGGAACACACCTGTTGGAACACACCTGTTGGAACACACCTGTTGGAACACACCTGTTGGAACACACCTGTTGGAACACACCTGTTGAATCACACCTGTAGTGTCTTTAATTCACACTCTCTATAAACTTTTACAAACACGGAACGCCCTTTAACCTCTTAAGACTCTAGCTTTTCAGGCAACCAGAAGAGGCCGTCTTCTTAATACAAATCTGCTGTTTTTTGCGGACTTCTTTGTTCATAGGAATAAAGTTTAGTGTAGAGCGCTGATCTGATACTGTGTACTGTAGTGTATAATAGGTATAATTTATAGTGAATAGTTTTATAGCGGTGATTAGTGTTATAGTAACTGGTACAGTAGTGGTCTAGTAGTGATATACTAGACTGGAAGATATTCTACTATTAGGGTGTGTATTTTTGACTCATGTATTGAGTAGACCGATATACTGGTGTAGTACACTATTTGTAGACTTAGATTATAAACGATTAGCATAGTGTATAGTGTATAGTGTATAGTGTATAGTGTATAGTACTTTGGTGGTACAGTATTCTAGTCTTTACTATACTGTACTGGTATTATTGTGCCAGTGAGATGAAAATAGAACTCATTGATATGTGCACTTTGTATCTACTGTGACCTCGTAACAGTCCGGTTTGTATTGAGTTTGATGAACACAAAATATTTAGGACAAAGGCGCTGGGGGGGCTTGGTATTTATATCTGATATTTCGTGTTGCTGCAGATATATCCCGGGGAAATCTAACGCACTAGCCAAGGAGTAGCATGTTGCAAGGCCATCTACTGTGATCTCTTGTCAGCCGGTTTAATCATAGTAGTACTGTCGTGTGTAGTACTGTCGTGTGAAGCAGTGTAGTGTGTAGTGTGTAGTAGCATAGTACTGTAGTGTGAAGTAGTGTGTAGTGTAGTGAGTACTACTCTAGTAGCATAGTACTGTAATAGCATAGTACTGTAGGACTAGGTAGTGTGAAGTACATAGTGGTCTAGTATATATTCACTCCTGTTGAAACACCCCTGTTGAAACACCCCTGTTGAAACACCCCTGTTGAAACACCCCTGTTGAAATACCCCTGTTGAAATACCCCTGTTGAAACACTCCTGTTGAAACATCCCTGTTGAAACATCCCTGTTGAAACATGTGGCATGACCTGTGAGTGCGGGTTACTGTGAAACATGTTACCTGCAAGTCAACGACAAGACACAGGCTTGAGATCATGTGGATAAGTTCCCACATGTTTCAGTGATACATAGTGCAGATGAAACAAGGGTATGTGCAAGAAAAGGGCGTACACTCATCATGCACAATCACTTATGAAACGTCGGTATCGGATGGGGGAGTCCGCAGGATTAACTATATATAGAGAGGATCGCACTCTAGTTGAGTGGTATCAATTGAGAATAGAAGTCACTGACTACCGACCTCGCATACAATTTAAAGATAGAAGACAATGTCCAATATGATTACTCAAGTCCCTCACTTGATAGAGTTATTGAAGTCCAATCATGTATCAGTTCCTGAGTAGTATCCTAAGGTACGATCTAACGCGCAATAACACCTCATGTTGAACTTTGGTCTTGTAACGTACAACTTACATATATCCCTGTATATCAATAACTACTAAAATATAAGTTGAAAGAGAATACGATTCAAGAGATTAATGATTTGATGAATTTGTAATTTACTTTTGGTTGGGAAGAAAAAAAACCTTTAAATGTATGTATATAATTTGGTGTACGGGTTTTCTAGCTTAGGAGTGTACGGGTGTTTCATCTTCTTGGTGTACTGGTTCCTGCATATACCCCCGCGCAACCCTTCACTCCAACTCCACCAAACTTACTCCCACACTGTACAATGGCCTCGGACGACGATGATGACGCGTACCTTTATTCGGACGAGGAGCCCGTGCAGAAGAAGCCGCGGTTAGATATTCCCGCCTCAAACACGCCCGATGTGGAGAATCCTGCACAAGAGCCCCAACCCGAAGGCGACGACGAATCAGGTGATGAGTCGGATTCCGAGGATGACGTGGAGTTTGTCATTGAAGATTCAGCCACTGCACGCCCTGCCGTTCCCAGTGTCAATACCACTTTGGGGCCCCTTAATGATGCCATTGGAGAGGTGACGGATTCCGGGGCCGAGGGTGATGGTGTGCAAGGGGCCGGGGGCAAGAGATCCGACGGCTCGGTCTCGGGTTCGGTTTCGGGCGTAGGTGCGGGCTCGGGCTCGGTCAGTGTGCAGAAGCCCGAGGGCTCGGCATCGCTCGATATCAATGCCGTGGCTCAATACGACGGTAAACCCTTAACCCAGCTTGACCTCGATACCCTAAAAGAGAAGCCGTGGCGTGCTCCCGGCGCAGATATCAGTGACTACTTCAACTATGGTTTTGATGAATTCACCTGGACTGCATACTGCCACAAGCAGGACTCTACGCGTGGAGAGTTCAATCCCCAGAAGGTGATGGCCAAGATGATGAGTGGACCGGGAGGCAAGGGTGTTTTTTCGTTCCCATTTATGCCCATGCCACCTAATATGCCGAATATGCCTAACATGCCTAATATGCCTAACATGCCTAATATGCCTAACATGCCTAATATGCCTAACATGCCTAATATGCCGAATATGCCGAATATGCCGAATATGCCGAATATGCAGAACATGCCCAATATGATGGCTGGACCTGGACCTGGACCTGGACCTGGACAAAATGGCCCCAAGCAAAATGGACCCAAGCAAAACGTTTCGAAGCAGAACCCAAATCCAAATCCAAATGCGTCCAAGCAGAATATGATGAATATGCCTTCGGGGCCCAGTGGGCCATCGGGTCCGAAAAAGCAGAACCAGGGCAACAGAAGGGGGAACCGAGGGAAAAGGTGAGGGTTAGGGTAGTTGTGTCAGAAGTTGTGTCAGGATTGTGACAGAAATTGTGACTAAAATTGTGACTAAAATTGGGTCAGACATTGTCAAATATTGTGGAGTCAGAAATTGTGAAGTCAGAAATTGGACTTACGAAATTGGACTTCAGAACTCGCGGACTTCAGAACTTGTGGATTCAGAACTTGTGTTAGAAGTTATAGAGTCCAGAAATTGTGGAGTCGGAATTTGTGTTAAAATTGGGTCAGAAGTTGTGTCAGAAGTTGTGACAAATTTTGTGTCTGAAATTGGACTTTAGAAATTGTGGACTTCAGAACTTGTGTCTGAACTTGTATCTGAACTTGTGACAAAAATTGTGTCAGAAGTTGTGACAAAAACTGCGTCTGAACTTATGGAGTCAGAAGTTGTGGAGTCCAGAAGTTGTGGACTTTTAGTCAGTTAAGGCTGGTCAGAATAGTGGTGGTAGAATGTTAATGTATATATGCACTGTGTGCAGGTTGACAGGTGGATAGACAAGTATATCAGTAGAGAGTAGAGTTCAAGTCATCAACCCCCTCCCTTGTATTAAATAGACTAAAACTCGTGATATAGAATTAGTGTATGATTTAATACTACCAGAGAATATCTACTCTCTTATACTACCCTCTCTCTTATACTAATAGAAACCTGGTCAAACCACAGCCCTCAATATATACCATTACCTTGGAATCCTTACATCAGAGTCCAGAATCCTTTGAAAGTGGGCCTTACACGCTGGAACTCACAGCACTAGGATTTACAACACTAGGACTTACAACATTGTGTTATGTTTTTTGATACATTTATGCCTAACTCAAAGTATATTAGTTGATGGTTCCTCAAAGAGAGGAATCGGTTTGATTATATAACCTTGAGGCTACGTTGAGGTTTATATAACTTTGAGAGAAACATGGCATTCGAAAACCTCTCCATCAGAACAATGGTAACCATCATTATATGAAGTAGTATGATGGCCAATTCAGACTCCACTATGATGACCATTTCAGACTCCACTATGATGACCAATGCAGACTCCAAGCCACGTCCGTCTTAGTATTTCAATCACACCCATCATAGTACTAAGCTTCATACAATGATGGCCTGGCCATTGTTACGATCGAACATAGAGGCTTCATAATATCTCTATATACAGGTCCCTGTCTGTGGTGGAACTAAAAAGTGCTACAGTCGCTGTCGCCGGTATGTCTACTGTAACACCTGAGGTAGTTGTAATATAGTACCTAGTAGTTGTAATATAGTACCTAGTAGTTGTATATAGTACCTACTAGTTGTATATAGTACCTACTAGTTGTATATAGTACCTACTAGTTGTATATAGTACCTACTAGTTGTTAGAGCCACCATAGGCAGGGCCCTGCCTATGAAGGTATTATGAAGCCTCTCAGTCCGATTGTTACAATGGTGATACGGCGTTTAG